>JAHLKH010000091.1:0-98632 GCA_025526915.1 Entophlyctis helioformis | reverse complement strand
CGGCGCTCCCGCTCGCTGAACGCAAACGACAGGAAGCGGATCGGGTGGCGGCGGGCCGTCGGGTCCGTCCTGGCCGAGAGTACCGCCGGCTCCTACTGGGCTCCCGTCCACGGTCAAGACCAGCGGTGGCGCGTCCTTGCTGTAGTCGGCGACAGTGAGCAGTGGCGGCGACTGCAGGGCGGCCTTGATCGCATCCATGGCCGCCTGTTCCTCCTCCCCCCAGCGCCACAGAGCATTCTTACGCAGCAGCGCGAACAGCGGAACAGCAATCGGCCCGAAGCAGCGGACCCAGGAGCTGTAGTGGGCCGCCAGCATCACGAAGCTGCGCACCTGCTGGACGCCGGAGCACACCGTCCATCTGGCGACCGCGTCCAGCTTGTCCTGCGACGGCAGACGCCCGCCCATCGAGACGCGGTAACCGAGCAAGACGACCTCCGCGACGCCTACTTGCATCTTCTGGGGCGAGAACGTCAGCCCGGCCCGCACCGCGCCGCGAAGCACCATCTCGAGCGACTCCACGACGTCGATCACGGCCGCACGGACCCAGGCCGCACCTCCCGATCGTTGGGCCCGCGCACGGCGCCATGAATGCAGATGTCGTCCAGGTAGACAGCCGCACGCCCAGCCGCCGTGGCCTCCGCGAAAACACGCTCAGCGATGGCCTGGAAGTGCCCCACAGCGTTAGTGCACCCCATGGGCAGCCGCGTAAGACGGAGCAGGCCGAAAGGCGAGTTGAAACCCGTCAGGTTGCGCGACTCCTCGGCCAGCGGGATCTGGTCGTAGGCCGACGTCAGGTCGAGCGAGACGTAGATGGGGAAGCCGACGCACGACTCCGTTGTCTCCGCCAGGCGCGCCGGCAGACCGTTCTCGCGGATGGTGTGGCTGTTCAGCACCTGCATGTCGAACACCACGCGCGGCGTCTTGTCGCTCTTGGGAACCACGAAGAAGGGCTGCGAGTAGGGGCCCTTGCAGGGCTCGGCAAGGCCGAGATCAAGCTTTTTGCGAAGGATGGTGGTGACGTCCGACAAGTACATCTTGGCGATGGGGATGGGCCTGATCTTCCACGCCGGGGTGTCCTTCTTGACGCGGATCTTGTACGGCTCCGCGATGCAGGGCTTGAGCAGTCCAAGCTGTTCCGGCTCGAATGCAAAGGCAGCCGCGTTGCGCTGCAGACAATCGAAGAAGAGCGCCTTCTCATCGGCCGTGAGGGGCGGCTCCACGCCCTTACCAATCTCCAGGGCGGCGAGCAGCTTCTCGGGCCAGGCTCGGTCGGCCACGACGTCCGAAAGCGGCGGGGCGGGCGACGCCATATCCACGCGCCAGTCGAACGGCGGCTTGGTGGCCGTACCGTCGTCAATGCCGAGTGGGCGCTTTTCTGGGCGACCGTCTTGTGCTTGGCAGCCAGCACCGTTGGAGGGCGAGACCGAACGGGCATGGGGTGCGGGCGGGAGTCCTCGAGGTAGATGTCGAGCATAGTCACGCACAGCGCGCGCGACGACGGACCGGCCGGAGCATCCAGATGCACGAAAGCGGGGTAACCAGCAGCGCGCTTGCGACGGACTTCCGCGATCTGCTCGGCAGTCAGGCTCGGGCGGCGGATGAGATTGCCGCAGGCGTCCTGCATGGTCAGCTCGGGCGGGCCGGAGGGCGAGTGCGACACCGAGCCGTGCACGGCGTTCAGCCACGGCGTTCCCAGGAGCAGCTCGTACGGGGCGTTGTCCATCACATAGGCGGTGATCTCGACGTGCGCATCCAGGACCGAAACCGTGAACGAGCACTCGCCCGCGATCGGCGAAACCGTGCCAGAGGCGGTCAGGATCTGGCGGGTCGACTGGGCGACGGGCAGGCCGAGGATACCCGCCAGGACGGGGTTGATGAGGCACACCTGCGAGCCCGAGTCAACCTCGGCAAAGAAGCGCCTGACGTCGCCCAAGACGTTGGCCAGGGTGCGGGCCGTCGACGCACGAGGGGCGGCCACTGTGACCATGTCGCGGACGCTGAGCACGGCCGGGACGGCCGGGTCGTCGGCGGGGCGGTCTGCGGCCTTGACGTTCCTGGGGCCCTCGACAACCACGCGGCGGTTGCGGGTGGCCTCCGTTACGCTCGAGCGGAGGGCCGGCACCAAGGCATACAGCTCCTCCACCGTCACGGGCCACTCGTCGACATCACGCGCTGGTAGACGGCGTCGGGGACGTGGCTGTTGTTGACGACGACCTGGGCTGACAGCTTGGTGAGCGGCTTGAACGTGGGCAGCTCGGCGGCGATCGACTCCGGGTCCAGGCGAGCCCTCTTGTGCAGCTCACGTAGCTCGACACCGTTGCCGTCGGTGGCATGCTTGACGGCGTTCACCAGGAAGGAGGACAGGAGCGTCGCCGTGCCGTCGCGCCCGCTGGCACGCAGTCCCGCGATGGTTGCCTCGATCTCGCGGATCAGCTCGCCAGTCCCGTGTGCCACAGCGGCCTGGAATGCAGGCGGAGGCGGCTCGGCCACGTGCGACGGGGGCTCGTCCTCGATGAGCGACACGTGGTGCACCGCGTGCCAGTCGTCGTCGTCGGCGATATCGACCACTTGGACGAACGAGGAGAACGAGGCGAGAGGCCTGACGCCCGTCAGGCTGTCGCGGAACAGTCCCGTTTTGGCGTGGCGCTGGACGGGCGCTTTGTCCTTGCCGAAGAAGCGATGGTAGTTGCCTTCCTTTTCAACCCTGACATGGCCGTCGGCCTGGTCGATGGGATGCACGTGGCAGTTCTTGATGAGGTGGCCTTCGAGCCCGCAGTACGCGCAGCACTTGGGGCCTGGCGGGCTCTGTCGGGGCACGGGAGGGCTGCCGACGGCAAAGGGCGATACAGGCGAAGGGGCGACGCTGCTCACGGGCGAGGGGTAGGCCGAGGGACGCGACGCCGGTGGGGCAGGCAGGGCGGCACGGGCCGGGACAGCCGACGGCGACACCGAGGAGGCGGCGGGAGCGCCTGGGCACAGGAGACTGGCGAATTCGGGCTCAGACGCGCGCTCCGAGGCAGCCGCCGCAAGCAGGATCGGGAACTCCTTCTCGACGTTGGCGATATCGAGCGAGTCGGTGCCTTTGACAAGGTGCCGGGCAGCGAACTCGCGCCTGATGTTCTTGAACGCAGGCGAGGAGAGGAAGACTGCCATGAGGACGCTCGCGACGAACTCCGAGGGCGGACGCTTGCTCTCAGGGACGGCACGATAGAGGGTCTCAAGGGTTGTGAGGTACGTGGTGAGGTCGCTCTGCAGCCCACGGTTGATGAACGTCATAAGCTTGCTGAAAGCGGACACCTTGGGAGCAGCGGAGTGGTGGAAAGCGGTCTTGAGGAAGGCGCTCACTTCGTCCCATTGGGGCGCATCGGGCGTAGGGAGGATGCCCTCGGCACACAGCTCGGCAAACTCGGGCTCAGACGAGATGCCCTCGATGGCCATGATGGACGCTGCGAACAGGACGTCAGGGAGGACCTTGCCATCAGCATCGCGGGTCTTTTGGCCCTGGACGCGAGCTGCCTGCTCGGCTTTCAGCAGGACAAGACAGAGGTACGAGGCGGGGTCACTGCCGCGCTTGAAGGTTGGGACGCTCATGGTAGGGAAGGGCAACGGTTTCCGAGAAGTCGGACCAGATGTCGTGGGACGGACGGTTGAAGGCTGCCGCCCACGTAGGGATGGCTGGATCTTCGGGTTTACGAGAGGACTTGGTTACAGTGGAGTCAGCCTCGAGCTACTCCAGCAGTACGACGACGGATACGGTTGACGATGGGTTGGCTTGGGGAAAGCCCAACGCCGCCCGCCCTCTGGCACTGCACTCCTGCTTCCCTGCCACGCGACCCACGCGGCGACCACCCACGTGCACAATTCCCTTCCGCCCCCTTCTCACTCCCATGTGTCCACCGTGTCATCGGAATCCTCCGACATCCCATCATCTGCAGCTGTGCCTTCGTCGTGGTCCACGACACCTCACTCACTCACTCACACTCGCTCACTCCTCCGACAGTGGTACGACAACTGCGCAGCCTGGGATCCAGCCGTCGCCGTCTTCGAGGCAAGGCATCCAAGCATCCGCTTCGACATGGTTGCCATGGACTTTGCGGGCCATGGCCAGTCCGACCACCGAGGACTGACATCGGCCTATTCAAGGCTGTTCGACATTGAGGACGCTCTCGCTGTTGTCAACGCTCTTGGTGAGCAGCGTGGCCGTGTGCTGTCTCTGTTCTGCTGGACTGACAGGCAGGCTATGCGTGCAGGATGGAAGGAGTTTGCGATCCTGGGCCACTCGATGGGCGGCTTCATTGCAGTGTACTTGGCCGGCCTCTATCCCGAGCGCATCAAGCATGTCGTTGCCATCGAGACGGTGATTCCCCTGCTGCACCCGCCAGACACATACACAGAGGCCATCCTGGAGGCATTCAAGGAGCGAGGCGAGTATGCCAGCCGCGTGGCGAGCCAGGCACAGACAGCAGCGCCAACCAACAAGCGTGTCTTTGCGTCTCTCGACGAAGCAGCGCAGGTGCGCACCAAGGGCATGTATCCACTCGCCCTGGAGCCGTCGCGCATCCTCGTTGGTCGTGGCACCAAGCCAGTCATTGCGGCAGACGGCAGTGGCAAGACTGTTGGATACGAGTGGTCGTCCGACTCGCGAGTGCGGATGATCGGACGGCAGGTCATGCTGTCCACCGAGTTCACCATGAATGTCATCGGCCGCATCCAGTGTCCGGTCCTCAACATCATGGCCGACCACGACATGCACCAGACATTCACGCCGCTGCCCATCCAGAAGGCGTTCAGGGGACACTTGTATCTGCAGCGCGTCAAGGGCAGCACCAACCATCACATGCACATGGAAGAGCCGTTTGCGGCTGTCGTTGCAGACATGATGGCGGACTTTTGGGCCAGAGTGGCTGACGGATCACTGCCGCCATCGCAGGTCACGCCAGTGTCCAAGCTGTGAGGTGAATGAACGACGACTGCAAGCTTCATTCAGACGGCAATGATGCCCAGAACACCGCATGCAAGACGGCCGCCTGCGTTGCCGACAATCTTGGACTGCGGGTTGTCTGTCAGCCCCAGGTCGTCCACATTGGCGTGAATCACAAGCGCGCGGCCAACAATGCTGCGCTGGTGGTCCCACAGCGACGCCTGCGTGTCTGTCAGCGTGTGCTTGAATCGGCCGTCTGGGCCCACGTTCATGTTGCCAAAGTCGCCGACATGGCGCACGCGTGCATCTGGTGCGCCGTGGTCCTGCTTGAAAGGGTTAAAGTGCACTGCCGTTGTGCGATCAAGTCAGTGTGCGTTGGCAGCCAGATACCTGCACGCTTGCACGCATCTCGGGTCATGCCACTTACATCCAGCAGCGCTGCAGTTTGGGAAGATGTTGCCAGACACATGCACATGCCATCCGTGCTGGCCGGGCGGCAGACCCACCAGATCTGCGATGATCTGGATGGTGTCGCTGGCAGAGTCTTGCACAAACATGACGGAGCCAGCGATAGATGCGCCGGCAGGCTGTGTTGGGTCTGGCTGCATGCTGACAATCGCACGACGCTGGTGGTGGCCGCTCTTGCTGTTCCTGTTGCTGGCTGCCATGCTCTGCTGGTCGCTGCTGCTGGACGCATCTGCTGCTGCTGCTGCTGCCACTGGCTTGGACCAGAATGCAACTGGAGCAGATGGACGGCCACTCGGCTCTCTGCCACGGCTGCTGGACTCCTCGGCGTCGTTGCCGTCGTCATCACTGGCCAGGCTGGAGTCGTCCGAGACAGCCTTGGTCTGCTTGATGATGCTGCTGCTGATCAGGCGGTTGCCACTGCCGCTGTCCCAGCAGAACGAGCCGCCTTGGTCGACCGCCGCGATGCACTTGTCAAACAGCCTGCGGTGCACAGCAGGCACAGCCCGCTGGTCAGGCATCCGCCAATCACAGAAACAGCATGCAGAGCACACTCACAGAACAGCAGAGTCGATGCAGAGAACGTGGCTGGCTCCCCGGTAGTCATACTCGGTGGAGCAAGCCTCCTTTGCATCCTCGAAGCGATAGCGACATGCTCCATACGAGCCAAGACACCTCGCGCTGCTGTCGTGGTGCGACGGCAGAGGCGAGGCGACAGTCTGGCCAGCAAGCGAGGCAGCGGCAGCAGCGAGAGCGAGCACCGTGGACATGAACGCAGCCATGGTTGGATTGACCTGTCTGTTGATGGCCAGCAAGGCAAGCGGCTGCTAGCTGTCCTTTTGAAGCAGATGCTGATGCAGATGTCCAGGCTGTGCTTGCTGGTGTCGCGCTGTGCCGTGTCGCGCTGTGCTGTGCCATGTCACGCACAGCAGCAGATGATGCTGGATCTGGTGTGCACTCGACCAGCTCAGCCACCGGTGGGCATGCCTTGAGCGGATTGACCAGCCAGCCGTCGTGCAGACTGCGCACTCACAGCAGCCCGCTCGATGCCCAACACAGACGCCGTGGTTGCATCGATTGCCGACTGGTTCATCTCGCTGCTTTGACTGTCCTTCCACGAAGCAGACAAACCCCCGGTCGCGTTTGTCGACGTGGGCGAGCCGCAACTCCTGGCCGTTGAGACTCGGAAGCAGCGCGGCCAATCGAATGAGCGCCTCTGTTTGTGCACGTTGGCCACGTTGCGGCAAATTTGTCTTGAAGGAGTGAACGTGCACACGGCGGACTTTGAAGGCGTCCCCCTGTTTGCTGCCGGTTGTCTCGGCAGTGAACTGCACGCCTTCCATGCCCAGCGCCGCCGTCAGCAGCAGCAGCAGCAGCAGCAACAACCACAGCGAGACAGCCAGCACCGCACTGCCCGTGCAGCACAGGCCGCGAGGAGAGCGAGGGCAGCCGCTGCATCGGACCGTCCTTGTTCGCAACTTTAACGCACACGCGCAACGAGCTCTGCGAGCACAGCAGCGAGCACAACAGCCACGGCTTGTTCGGCCTTTGCTCTCGGACTTGAGCTGTGCACCTCCGATGCCAGCAGCAGCAGCAGCAGCGACGGCCGAGACAGAGACGGATCCCGGTGCGACACCGCAGGACCCTGTGGACCCGCAGCCAGCGGCCGTTGTCTCGGCGCCTGCCCTCGACAAGGACAGCATCAGGATCCTGGCAGCACGACGCCGCGAGCGCATCATGCGGGCACGGCTGATGGGAGGCTGACCAAGCCCAGCGACCACAGCGACAACGACCACAGCGACCACACCCACAGCCGATCCTTCCTATCTAATCACCTAATGCCGCCCCGTCGGGATACCCACAGTCTCTCACCGACTGCAATAAAGCGACCGTCCAGCCTGCTCTGTGTCTGTTTGTCTGTGTCTCTGAGACTGCAGATTCGCTCTCCAAGCACTCGCCCGGTGCCACCCAAGCCAGAGCCACCGGCTGCTTTTTGGCAGACGGACGCTGCTGCCTGGCACCACCACGACAGCCGCCGCCGCAACAGCCACAGACATATCTGCAGCCGTGCGCAGTGCGACATGGCAGACGTCCGGCAGGCGGCTGTGGTGCTCCGGCCCCGTGCAGATCGGCTGACTGAGAGCTGTGATTGATTCACTTCCCCCGCCTTCCCGCTTCAACCGGTGCCACATTCTGCAGATGTACGGCGACGTCAGCAACAGCAGCACAGGCAGCATCGTGTCTGGCACCAGCGCCAGTCTGCGCCAGCCATCGCTGCAAGGGCTGCCAGGCATATCGCTGTCGTCTCTGTGCTTCACTGCACCTGAAGGAGTCTATCGCCTTCGAGAACACATCAGCGCCGACACCGAGCCGACCGGTGCGCTCTTGCCCAGTCTTCGCACTGGTAAGCAGCCGTGTGTATGTTGGCAGGCACTCAAGGCTCGCTGCTGTTGCATCCCGCACTCACTCTATGCTTGGGCTGCAGGCACAGCGCTGTCCATTGTGCAGATAAAGTCGTCCGACTCGGGCACATCATCAACGCCAGGCACGACTGCCACCTTGACTGCTGCCACCTGGACATCCAGCAGCGCGCCACTACATGATGTTGCTGGCAAGCAGGCCATCGCGCCTCGCTTTGTCGACGTGCCCATCAACGGCGACGGATCGGGTAGGCGGCTGTTCTCCGCGCTGGCTATGCATGCTCGTCTGCATTGCTTACACGAGTGTTTTGTTGAGCAGGCAGTTTCCAGTTCCTTAAAGGCGCCAAGAACGCTGTCAAGAAAGCCAAGCCGCAGCTGACCAAGTCGTCGACGCCGTTTGTGTGGCGCATCATCGCCAACGAGAATCTGGCCAAGCTACTCAGCTTCCGTCCGCCAGAGACGACATACATGTTCTACAACGTCGGTCGCGCGTTCCTATGGACAGATTACTTGTCCAACACTTCGGTTAGTGCAAGCCGCACAAGACGTTCTGGCTGACTGTGGCTTACCAGCCGACTCTATTGATTGCTGCACAGAATTTGTTGTCGGTTGTGCAGTTCCGCGAAGCGATCGTGACTTGCCATGACGTGAACAAACTCACCAGAGACAATCTGGACACAGCCCTTGGTTTGTGGATGCCGAGCTCGTGAATCGGCATGCCTGATCGCCACTAAGCAAAAGTCTCGCGACAGGATTCTCGACAGGGGACATTCTGTGGTACTCGCCGATATCTGGCAAGTTTGCCCGCTTCAACAAACAAGGATCGCTGCACAAGCATGCCGTCTCAAGCATCACATGGGTGCCTGTAAGCCGCATCCTCTATATCGGTTTGATGTTTCCATTGAGCATCTCCTCACTCGCATTTGCTTATCGTGACTGTCAAGGGATCTGAGACAGAGTTTATGGCTGGGTTCGAGGATGGAAGGTCAGCCATACTCGCCAAAGCTCGCCAAAGCTTTGTGATGCATCGTGCCTGCTGACACCTCGCTTAGCATCATCGTGTTCAATCGAGACTTGGACGAGCAGGCATTCAACACACAGCCTACCGACGACGAGTAAGCAGTCGCTGAAAGCGAATGCGAGTACTACGCAACTGACTGAGAGACCTGTGACAAACTATGCAGGTTTTACATTAGCCGAAATGCCAAGCCAAAGTACAATCCAGTCGCAGTTTGGAAAGCAGGACGCAAGGCAATCACAGGTCTGCGGCTGAGCGCCTGTTGCCCATTTATGCAGAGGTTGCTCACACGTCCGTTTTGATGGGCAGCCATGGCATTCTCTGCCGACTGCCAGCATGTTGCAGTTGCAAGCATGGACGGCACACTCAAGATTGCCGACTATGCAAACTCAAAGTATGTCTTTGTATGTATCTGATCTGGAATGGGCGTACCACTCACTTTGAAACATGCTACACAGACTGCTGGACTTGTACCGCTCCTATTTCGGCGGACTGCTGTGTGTTGCATGGTCGCCAGACGGACGGTACATTGTGGCTGGCGGACAGGACGATCTGCTGTCGATTTGGGGATTCAGGGGCAAGCTTGTCGCGTGGTGCCAAGGCCACTCATCATGGGCAAGTGGAGCTGTCAAGCATGCTGCTGGTGCTTGTTGCAGAAGAGTGTTTAACCATTGGCATGCACGCATCTCAGGTCACCAGCATTGCATTTGACAACCACCGATGTACAGACCGAAACTATCGATTCGGCAGTGTTGGAGAAGATGCCAGGATCTGCCTGTGGACTTTTCCATGTCATCGTTGCCACGACCCCGAACCATGGTATGTGTTGATGTTGCCAGCGCGTGCTATCGAGGCGAACGCAGCGGCTGATGCTTTGTATGGCAGTATGGAAGTTTATCTCGAAACCGGCCGCGTCTTGAATCAGGCCCAGACACACCTGTTCACCACAGCGCGCCAAAAAAGGGACAAGTGCCGACCCTGGAGTCCTACTCGGTTCGTTGGATTGCCTTTCAGCGATCTAGGCATTGCCAGCTGACTGACACTGCTTCATGACAGCAATTCAAGTTTGTGCATGACGGTCCAGCAAGCAGCATCTCCTTTCGCGATGACTGCATTGTTACGGCCGACAAGATGGGCAATCTGCGCATCTGGAACCGGCCAATAGCAGAACAGCCAACAGAGCCTTGATGCCATCGGCTTGTCTGCTCCTCCCATGCTGAGTATGGGCACGATGATAAACCGACCAATAAAGTTGCCGTTCAGTCTTTCAAATGGCCGAATCGTCGACTGTTCCTGTGTTGGCTTGCAAGTACCGCCGCAACCGTCGGGAGTGACCTGCGCTGGATACACGCTGACGCCAGCAGCACTGCTTTGCGCCATGCTGTCCACTAGACCGCTCCAACACCGGTCTCTCCATCCTCGCAGGCCCGCCTTCCAACGCCCCTGTTGCGCTGCCTGACCTGTGAGTGTCTGGCCGGCTTCGTGGTTGTGCTTGAGAGCTGGCTGGCTGGCTGGCTGGCTGGCTGGCTGGCTGGCTGGCTGGAGCTTGCACATGTGTGAATGCCCTGTGCTTACCCACTGTCATATGCTCACACGAGCAGGGGCACCGCAGAGGTCCGCAACTTTCTGTTCAGTCCTCTGGGCAAGTACCTGGCGGTTGTCTTTGCTGATCGGTACGTCTGTCGTTGCGTGCCAGACTGCCTGCTGCAGCTTGAACGCAGATCCACAACGCTTTGGGGGGCTGCGGGTGCTGCAGGCCAAGCTGCAGGTGCTGCAGGCTGTATCGCGGCTGTCGTGTGGCCGCCATTCACAAGGGCTGACGCTGGCTCTGTGCGCTCGGCAGGCTCTTCATCCTGTCCGTCTCGGCGACAAGTGCATCCGTTGTGCGCGAGTTCCCTCTGCAAGCACTGGAGATTGAGTTCTCGCCCAAGGACACGTACATCTCGACCTATGTCCGCTATGGTGTGTGGAGTGCATGGCTTGTTGGATGCCAATCATGGGCCGGTGGTGCAGATGCTGTAGTCGACAATGTCGTGCTGAATCTGCATCTCAGTCAAGTCTGAGGATGGAAACAAGCCGCCCCACAAGAACGTCAGCGTCTGGAACATTGCTACCGGCGAGGAGGCAACGGCATTCACCGAAAAGAACCCATCCAACTGGCAAGTGCATTTGTGCGTTCTTCCGCTCCCGATCAGTCCGTTACTGACACTCGAATGCCCTGATCTGGCAACCCCTTTCTCGGTCAAACAGGAACGTCACTTGGACGGAAGACGAGACCTTTTGCGGACGCCGTGTCGGAGACGAGATCCAGTTCCACGACGCCAAGAACTTTTCCAAGGGTGTCAGCCAGAGACTCAAGAGCGACGATCGCATTGCGTCATTCTCCGTGTCGCCTGGCAAGCGTCCCATCGTCGCAGTCTTTTTCCCAGAGAAGAATGTTTGTGATATGGCATGATATTCTCCTGATGTGTTGCCTTTGCCTTTCCGCCATTTCTCACTGATATGCATCTGACATGGGATAAACAGGGCCGTCCAGCAGCCGTCAGGCTTTACGACGTGACAAGCCTGGGCAAGCCTTTGTCTGAAAAGTCCTTTTACCGGGCCGACTCCGTGTCCTTCCACTGGAATTCCCTTGGCACCAACGTTCTTGTGTTTACGCACACCGATGTGGATGCGACCGGCCAGTCGTACTACGGCGAGACCAACCTTTTCTACCTGTCCATCACTGGAAACTACGACTGCAAGGTTAATCTGGACAAATCCGGCCCCATCCACGATGTCTGCTGGAGCCCCAACGCCAAGGAGTTTGTTGTCGTTTACGGCACCATGCCCGCCAAGGCAACGCTCTTTGACCACCGCGCCAACGCCATGTACGAGTTTGGCAGTGCTGCACGCAACCAAGTCAAGTTCAACCCCAACGGCCGTCTTTTGTTCATTGGCGGTTTCGGTAATCTTGCGGGCGAGATGGATGTTTGGGACCGCAAGACCTTTAAGAAGGTGGCGACGATCCATGCCAGCAATTCGTCCAGCTGCGACTGGGCACCCGATGGCAAGCACATCATGACTTCGACGCTTTACCGACGCCTCAAGGTCGACAACGGCATCAAGTTCTGGCACTACACGGGTGTTCTGGTCAACAAGGTGGATGTCAAGGAGATGCACCAAACGTCATGGAAGGCCGATCCCCGCGAGCTGTGGCCTGAGCGCGGCGCGCTGTCTCCTGCCCCTGCAGGCATTGAGCAGCCCCAGGCTGGTGAGTGTGCCGTTTGGGTGGCCCATCCAGTGCAGATTGGCTTGCTTACAGTTGCATGTCGCCGACAGTCGCCAAGCCGCTCGGCAAGTACCGCCCGCCAGGAGCTCGCAACGGGCCAGAGGCGAGAAACTTTTACGACCGTGATGCGATTGACAATGGCACCGCGACTCTGACGCCACGCCCGGCGGTTCCTGGGGCAGCCCGCACTGGCGTTCCTGGTGCAGCGACCAAGGCCGACGGAGGCAATGCAGCCAAGGGCCGCAAGAAGAGCGCCGGCAAGGGTGGTGCAGCCGCTGTTGAGGCCGTTGCTGAGCCTGCTCCTGCCCCAAGTGTGCAATCTGGCATCATTGCTGGCAGTGCCCTCGAGACTGAGAAGAAGATCAAGGCGCTCAACAAGAAGCTTCGCCAGATCATGGATCTCAAGGAGAAGCAGGCTGCTGGTCAAGTTCTTGAACTGACGCAGATCCAGAAGATCGATTCAGAGGGCAAGGTGCGCGAGGAGATTGCACAGCTGGAAAAGTCTCTGTAGATGGATGTGGTTATTCCTTTGCAACAATGAAGGTGTTCATCCATTGACGTTTTGGTGGCGATGACGGTTTATCGACGTTGTCGGCCATTTTGTCACGCACTCGGCTCTCCCATATCTGCCAGGACACCGCCCAACATCCTGTCGGTAATGTGGATTTCAAGCACGCATTAGGTAGCAGTCATTGCATTTACCTAAGGGATATGCATCAGTCAATGTGCTCGCGTTCCACACGCAGATGGTAATGGCATGTCCAATGCATGAGCATATTCATTTTGGTTCTTGGGTTACAGAGAGAGAGGCGGGACAGAAGGCAGATGGCGAGCAGCCGCATCGAAAGTATTGAGTGGGCAGGGATGGCATGCATCGCACGATGCGGCAGGCCGTTGAATGAACAAATCCGACAGACAGCGACAAACGACAGAATGCCTGGATGTTAGTGCATGCAATGTACTTAGTGTCACAGGGGCAAAATCGAAATGTTGTGGGCTTGCGCCCAGACCAGCTGGATGGGCCGAGAACCTTTGGCGACTGCTCTTGCGGAAGTTCTGACGAACGAGGGACGGATGGATCGGGTAGAAGAGTGTGTATTGAAGAGAAGACTTGCTGATGAGATCTGGCTGCTCTGGAGGGGAAGAGGGGCTTGCCTTTTATAGGCGAGGCCAGGCGTGCACAGTCACTGTGTGACTGTTCCATGACGTTCCATGCAATGCGGCTGAACCCGTTGGTGGCGGCTGCATCCCCGATCTGATGTTCCGCCGACTTGAATGCGCAGCTCGCGCTGCTGCGTGATCCAATGGGTATGTTGCGCTTGACCGCAACAGAAACAAGAAGGGCTCTTCAGTAGTATAGTGGCTAGTATCTCCGCCTGTCACGCGGAAGACCGGGGTTCGATTCCCCGCTGAAGAGCACTTCCTTGGTGGGGCTTCCGTGGCGCAATGGCTAGCGCGTAACGCTGTTAACGTTAAGGTTGGTGGTTCGAGCCCACCCGGGAGCGTATATTTTTGCCCATTGTGCCTTCTGCTTGCTTTTTGCACGTCGAGGATGTGTCCCGACAGGATGTGCGCGTTTCTTCAGGCTGCCCATGGTGTGTTCCAGCGTACTTTATGGATACATCACCGTGGACGTGTCGGACCAGGGGGATGACATAACTCCGGCCTGCCCGACGGCGACCCAGACAGCAAGCCACGCCTCAAGGCATACGGCCTGGCCATCACGCTCAAGTCTGCCAGCAAGTGCGATACGGCTGCAATCTACACAGCTGACCCTCCTCCCAATCCTGCTGCTGCCGCCTTGCTCCGTGTGTGCAATGCCATCTTCCTGCAGGCAAAGATCCCCGACCGCTGGACCTCGTCCACCATCGTCTCCATTCCCAAGAAGGGCGACCCACTCGACCCCAATGACCACCGCGGCATCTCTCTGATCAACACCGGCCTCAAGATCGTGTCCAAGATCGTCGCTGCTCGCCTCAACGATCTCGTTGAAGCCAACGACCTGCTGGTGCACGAACAAGCAGGTTTCCGCCGCCGAGAGGAGTGCCCCGCGCAGATCTGTGCACTCATCGACATCATCCAGCGTCGCCGTGCAGTGGGCCTGCCCACCTATGCTGCCTTTGTTGACCTGCGCAAGGCGTTTGACACTGTGCCCTTCGAGGCCCTGCTCTGGAAGCTGGAACGGCTGCAGATCCCTCCGCGCATGCTTGCTTACCTGCGTGCTCTCTACACCAACCCCACAGCCCGTGCTCGCGCGGGCTCATCGCTCTCCGAGTCCTTCCCGGTCGAGCGCGGCGTCCGCCAAGGCTGCCCTCTCAGCCCGATTCTGTTCAACCTTTTCATCAACGACATCCTCGACGGCGTCCCCGAGATCCACATCCCAGGCGTCGCCCAAGCTGGCAACGGCCGAAACAAGAAGATCCGCGGCTTGCTCTTTGCAGACGACCTTGTCCTGCTGTGCGAGTCGCCCGCTTCCCTCACCGCGGCCCTCACCTCGGTCGTCGACTGGGCCAAGAGATGGGAGATGTCCTTTGGCGTGTCCAAGTGCGCCATCCTGCGCTTTGCCTTTGATGATGATCGCCCTGATGACCCTCTTGACCCTGATGACCCTCCCGACCCCGATGCCCCTCGCCCTCGCCCTCCCCGTGCCCGTGCCCGTGGCCTTCCCCTCCCTGCCCATCCTGCCCCTCCAGCCCCGCTCTTCACCATTGACGGCATCCAGGTGCCGATCAAGCACGAGTACGTCTACCTCGGCGTCACCATCGACGACAAGCTCACGTTCAAGCCGTGGATCAACGCCAAGGCCAAGTCGCTCCGCAACGCGGTCGCCTCGCTGCATCCGGTCATCACCAACACCAAGCTGCCCATCCACGTCCGGCTGCGTGTCTTCAAGGCATCGGCCCTCGGCGTCGCCGGCTACGGCCTCGAGGCTGTCGGCTCCAAGCGCACGCTCCTCAACCCGCTGCAAACCATCATCAACAACGGCGTCCGTCTGATCTGCAAGGCTCCTCGCTCGGTTCCCGTCGCCCCGCTGCTCATCGAAACAAGCGTCTTCAGTGTCGATGCCCGCGCCGTCGATGCTCGTCTCCGTCTGTCCCGCAAGGCCCGCTCGCTCCGCACCCCGCTCGCCCTCCTCTCCCAGCACCACAACACCAACTTCACCGCCCGTCGCCATTACTGGACTCGTGTTTCTCGCCTTCTGTTCAACCGTCTCAACCTCTCCGACTTTGCTCCTCCTGTTGCCCGTAACGACCCCCTCCCCTCCTTCTCCATCCTCGACCGTACCAACCTCCGTATTGCCCGTACCAGCCTGCTCTCCCCCAAGTCCGATCTCGCCACCGCCTTCTTCGCCCGCCAGTTCACAGACATCAGCTTCGCCAACTCCCCTTGCTTCGGCTACGACTTGGCCGATGGCGTCCGCACTCTGCTGCTTGCCCGGATCGACGGCCTGTGGACGCTCAAGTTCGCCCTCCGCCTCAACCTCCTCGCCGCCAACCACCCCTTCACCGACGGCTGCTGCATCCTCTGCAACCAGAGCCTGAACGGCACGCACGAATGGGCTCACTTTGTCGTCAGCTGCACAGGCCTCGCCATCCAACGCGACGACGCCAACCTCGCCCCATTCATCGCCCAGATCTCGGAAGCCATCGAACACAAGCTCCCCGAATCCAACGATCCCGCCGCTCTCGCCGCGCTCGGCTACGACGACGATCTTCTGGCTACGTTCAGGACCATCCGAGTATCTACAAGAATCGACCAAGTGTACATAACGCTCCTCGGCGGAGGAGTTCTATCCGGTGTTGCGGACATCACAGAGTCTTGGCTCTGTGGTGACCGGCAACAAGTCAATGCACCTGGAGACGTGCGTCCACTCGCCTCGCGAATGTGCGCGTTTCTTCAGGCTGCCCATGGTGTGTTCCAGCGTACTTTATGGATACATCACCGTGGACGTGTCGGACCAGGGGGATGACATAACTGAGGGATCTACGCACGGCCTAAAGCTCGAAAGGGTATGGCATCTAGTGTCTTGGGGACTGGGAATCTTCTTGGAATGAACTTTGGCATCACCTGAAAAACCAGGGGGATGACATAACTGAGGGATCTACGCACGGCCTTAAGCTCGAAAGGGTATGGCATCCAGTGTCTTGGGGACTGGGAATCTTCTTGGAATGAACTTTGGCATCACCCAACAAACGCCCTTGAGCATTCATTAAATGTGCCGTCAGCCAGGCGATCGCGCATCTGGCCAATAAAGGCATTCATCTGCCAGATGTTATGGTGCATGAGCAGCACAGAGGCCAGCATATCGTCCACCGTCAGCAAGTGATGAATGTATGCGCGTGAATGCGGTTGCTGTTTGCAAGCCCAGCATCCACAGTGCGGCGACAATGGCCGCAGGTCAGACCGCCAGATGGACATGTTTGTTGGCCCAAGATTCGCTGATGATGATGGCGAGGACAATGGGGTATGGGCAGCGGCTGGCGTCAATGTGACTATGGACGCGCTGCTGTTCTTGGCCAGATCGCGCTTGCCGACTGCGCTTGTGCTGGATTTCCGCGAGACGGCAGGCTTGAGATCAAGAAGAACGCCATGGGAATGGAAGCGCGAGATGGCCTGCGCAATCAGCCGATCATCAACAGAAGCATCTGCGGCTGCCGTGCGTACTTTTTTGGATGGCGGTCCAGACAGACGACTGCTTGCAGATGCCCTGGACGGCAAGGATGACGGGATGGATGCTTCCGGGAGTCCATGATCACCAAGGGATATGGGCGAGTCAAAGGAGGCAATGAGAGCCAGACCCTTGTTGGTCAGATCGTACACCCAGCTGTCATCAATGAGATCGACTCCGGACGCGACTGCTGCCACCATGTCCTCAAGACGAGAGATGCCGAGTGCAAGAACAGGGAGGGATCGAGGAAGCGGCTCGAGCGAGCTGAGCAAGTATGGAGCAACCGATGCATGACCGTGCTTGGCTGCGATGGATGGCGGTGGCAAGTGAATGGCGACACCTGCCAAGGAGGTGCTGGGAATGCGGCTGACAACCTGCTCTGCAAAGAACCGTCGCTCCGGCAGATCATGATCGCCGCCAAGACTTGCAAACACTGGAAATACTGGTGACTTTGCCTCCTTCTGTGTTGCAAGTCCGCCTGCCTCCAAGGACTGTTGGTGCTGTTCTGGTTGGCGCTGTTGCCTGATCTTGCTGCTGGGCTGAGAGTTCCCAGACAGCTCAGAGATGAACGAGGCGAGGAACGCCAGGTTGCGCTCTGATCGTTTGCGGATCTGCTTCTGGTGCACCACGGCTGGATCGGCAGACGACCGACCAGCCAGCGATGCCGCAGCGCCAGATCCGTTGACGGCTGCATTCTCCTGGTTGCTGAAGCTGCTTGTGGCGGAAGCGACTGGATGGCCAGCGTCGAAGAGAGCCTGGCCGGGATCAGACAGACTGACGACAATGTCGGGTTGGACGGCGCAGAGGACCTCGGTGTATGCCTTGACAGAGATCTTGCTTTCGACGTTGCCGTTGGTCATGAGGCCGACGGCTGTGTTGGACGTCGTGATCCAGCGACGCTTGCCGCCCTTTGGCGTCGGTGCATCTGTGAGAGAGAACGAGGCTAGCCGGGTAATGTCGTGCGGAATGCCAATGAGGATATGCGACGGCTTTGGCACCGACAGATGCTCGTGCAGCGATGGGGTTGACTGGTGCGGAGGGTGTTCATCGTCCGGCTGAGCGACAGGTGCGGAAGAGGCACAGACCGAGGCAGAGGCAGAGGCAGACTTGACAGGCGACTGCCTGGTGCTTCTGCGAGACCGCTGCTCGTCTCGAGACATGGCCAGGTCGACAAACTGCTCCATGGCAACAGCGAGCCCATGCGGCGGTTGCAGACCGAGCGTGCTCGCAGCGTCCACAATGTGCGGCACACAGCCTTGGCGAGTGTAGCGGATGGAGCACGGTGTCTCGAGCACCGCCGTGCGCACGCGGAGTCGGCCACGGCGAGGCCCCATGGCAGCGACGGCCGCAGTCGCAACAGCAGCAGGCCCGTCAGCCGCCGACGCCGAACGCACAATCTCGAACAGGACAGTCGGTTGCATGGCGTCGAGCGCGTTCATTCAAGCAAGGTCAAGAAAATGATGGATGAGGAGGGCCACAAGAGAGATGCCAGTCAGAGCGAGGCTGTGGCGGCAGTGTGCTCGGTGGCAATGGTGGGCGGAGGGCTGGACTGGCGCATGGTCTTGAACGAGCGAACGTCGGCCAGGAACGACTCGAACAAAAACTCAGTGTCCCACGGACCACCCATGGCTTCAGGATGGAACTGCACGCTCGAGTACGGCAGCGAGACGTGGCGGATGCCTTCGTTGGTGCCGTCGTTGGCGTTGCGGAAGTAGGGTGCCCAGCCGGTCGGGATGGCATGCGGCGAGTCGTCGAGCGCGAATCCGTGGTTCTGCGACGTGATCACGCAGCTGCCGTCCAAGAGATTGATGGCTGGCTGGTTGTGTCCACGGTTGCCAAACGGCAGCTTGAACGACTTGAAGCCCGCAGCCAGGCCGAGGAGCTGGTGGCCCATGCAGATGCCAAAGATGGGCACGATCTTGCCAGTCGCGCGTTGGTGGTCCATCAAGGCGCTCAGGTTCCTGACCGTGGCCTGGCACTTTGCAGGATTGCCCGGGCCATTCGAGATGAAGACGCCGTCGTATGCGTCCTCGCCGTCGGCAAGAATGTTATAGTCCCATGGAACGACGGTGACTTCGGCGCCGCGCTTGGCCAGGCAACGAATGATGTTCTGCTTGACGCCGCAGTCAATCAAGGCGATCTTGAGGCTGGCGCCTTGGTTGTAGACGGTCTTGGCCGAGCACGACACCTGCGCGACGAGATTCTGCGTGGTGGGGTCGTCGAGTCCGGGCAGGATGGTGCCAGAGGTGGGCGCGGGGGGACTGGCATTTCCACTGACGCAGATCTCGCCCAGGGTCGAGCCACGGCTGCGGAGGAGAGTGACGATGGCGCGCGTGTCGACGCCTGAGAGGGCGGGAATGCCCTGGCGAGCGCACCACTGGCCGAGCGACTCGATGGCGTTCCAGTGCGAGTAGTGGGTGGCGTAGTCATTGACAATGATGCCCTTGACCTGGATGTTGCTGCTCTCAAAGTGCTTGAGCAGGCCAAACTCGTCGCGGCTTGGAGGAGGCACGCCGTAGTTGCCAACCAGCGGCTGGGTGAAGACGAGGATCTGGCCGCGGTACGACGGATCGGTCATGGACTCTGGGTAGCCGACAATGGACGTGGTGAAGACGACCTCGCCGGTGACGGGCAGGGAGGGCGAGAGGGGAGCGCCAAACGAGGTCGCGGCGAACAAGTCGCCCGATTGCAGACGGAGGGTGGCGGGGGCCAAGCGTGGCTCTGCCGCCGAGACCGACGCAGATACAGATGCAGGCAGCGACGCAGATACAGACGCAGGGACAGAGGCGCGACCGTTGGTGGTGGTCTTGGACAAGGCAGCGGCTTCAGAGCGGGGGTCGGGGTCGGGGAGGATCGAGGCACGGGCACTGGGGGTGGGACGGAGGGGGGCGCAGGAGGCCAGGGATCTGCGGCAGAGGGCAGCGGCGGCAGACGAGGCGGACGCGGCCGCGCGCTTGGACTGGGCGGCGACGAGCGAGGAAAGCATGTGAAGGAGAGCGAGCGAGAGAGGGAGACGCGAGTGAGGGAGTGACGCGAGTGACGCGAGTGACGGGATTGACGCGTGCGGAGCGAGGGAGAATGAATCAGCGAGCGCGAGGAAGGAGCGGGCGGGGAAGAGTCAGGGAAGAGCGAGAGGGAGAGAGCGGGAGTGGGCGATAAGAGAGAGAAGGAGGCGATAAGAGAGAGAGAGCGCGGGGATTCAGTAGCCGGCGCACTTGTAGACCTGTGGGAGTGAGAGCGAGTGAGTGTGAGTGGGAGAGTGAGTGAGTGAGTGAGTGAGTGAGTGAGTGAGTGCGAGTGCCCGTTGCTGTTCCCGCCTGGCACGCACGCACGCACGCACACGCACGTGCTGCATGGGCACTGCCATCAACGCAGCAGAGTGCGAAAGCAGCAGAGGCGACAGCAGCAGAGGCAACAGCGGCAGCAACGCACCTGGTCAGAGATGTAGTCCAAAGCGGTCTGTTCTGCGGCGTGCGAGTAGGCGTGCGAGTACTGCGGCATTCACAGGCGCTGCGGGGTGGGCGGGGTGTGCGGGGGCGTGTGCAGTGAGTGACGGGGCGAGTGCGGGCGAGTGCGCTGAGGGGTAGGCAGGTGTTTGCTTTTTGGCGGCAAAGAGCGTCTTTGGTTTTCTGTGCTTGGCATGCACGGGCTCAGCCAGGCTCAGGTCGAGCGGTACTCGCGGCAGCTGCTGCTGCGTGACATTGGCGTGGCCGGTGAGCCGCTTGCTGCCACACGCTGCAGAGAGCGAGACGCTGCGGCTAACCCGCTCGAGCCACACAGGCCAGGAGCGGCTGTGCAATGCAAAGGTGCTCGTGGTCGGCGCGGGCGGCATCGGGTCGCCGGTCATTCTGTATCTGGCTGCTGCTGGCATTGGTGCGTCGGTGCATGGCCTGCCGTGCTCTGTGTTGCCATGCCATACTGCGTCGTGCCATGTCGTGCCCTCTCTGACTGAAGGCGCTCGCCATGCACAGGCCATCTGGGCATCGTCGACTACGACAGTGTCGAGGCAAGCAACCTGCAGCGCCAGGTGGTCCACACAGAAGCCCGCGTCGGCACGCTCAAGGCGGATTCGGCTGCACAGGCCGTCGCAGAGTAGGCAGAGGCTCTGGATGCTCCCTCAGAGGCACGCTGCCAATGCGCTGGCGATGCTGACCTGCGATGCATGCCATGCGCCTCTGCCCAGGCTGTCCTCGCTGGTCAAGTGCACCACATTCAACACGCTCATTGATCGCACCAACGTGCTGGACATTGTCAGAGAGCAAGTGCCTCCATCGTGCACACGCATCCAAGGCGGCCGCGGCTGACTCTGGATCTGCGCTCCGTGTCGGCAGGTTCGACATCATTGTGGATGCAACAGACAATGTCGCCACTCGGTACCTCCTCAACGACGCCAGCGTCCTCCTGAACAAGACGCTCGTGTCCGGAAGCGCGCTTCGGATGGATGGTCAGGTACGCCGCACGTGCAGACAGCAGCCCAGCCACGATCTGACCACCCGCCCCCTGATGCTGCCCATTCATCGCAGTTGACTGTTTATAACCACCAAGGCGGGCCGTGCTACAGATGCATCTTTCCGGTCCCGCCACCGCCAGAGACGGTCACAAACTGCAGCGAGGGAGGCGTTCTTGGAGTCGGTGAGCAGCCTGCCAACCAACGCCGCTGTTGCATGCACGACTACTCATGCACGTCTCGAGTTCAGTCCCAGGAATCATCGGGTGCATTCAGGCACTCGAGGTCATCAAACTCGTTGCAGGCATTCCCACAAGCTACTCGCAGAAGCTGCTGCTCTTTGACGCGGTGGCCGGCTCGTTCCGCTCAGTCAAACTGCGCGGCAAAAGCCCCAACTGCGCCGTCTGTGGCGACAACCCCACCATCACTGAGCCCATCGACTATGTCCAGTTTTGTGGCTCGGCGCCAGACGACAAGACGCCAGACGTGCATCTTTTGGAGCCTCACGAGCGCGTGTCGGTCCAAGCGTACCGCGATGTTGCCGACTCTGGAGCGCCGCATGTGCTGGTTGATGTCCGCGACCAAATGCAGTTTGAGATCTGCGCGTTGCCAAACTCTCTTCGTAAGTGTTGCTGGTCGGCTGACCTGGCAGCCAAGTCGCTGACCCGACGGATGCCAGACGTGCCGTTTGACAAGCTGCAAGAAAGGTTACCAGAGATTGTGCAGCACCGCAGTCGCGTTGCGTTGGACACGGGCACACAGACCCCGCCACCAGGCAAGGCGCACAGCGTTTCATCCATTCCATTGTGCCCAGCTGTTCCATGGCTGACACGCTGCTTCTTCCATCAACAGTCTTTGTCGTGTGTCGGCGTGGCAATGATTCTCAGATGGCGGTCAGGACGCTCAAGGCCGGTGGCATCGAGAGTGCATTCGATATCATTGGCGGTCTGGAGGAATGGTCGCGCACCATCGATCCTACGTTCCCAAACTATGGATAGGCGGCAACGGCCACACGATCAAACAATAACATGCGCAATCTGTTGCTAGGGGAATAGGGCCACAGCCCCTTTCAATGGAACCGAACGTGCCACATGGGCAATACAACTGAGAGAGAAAGAACAAAAGTCTGGGCAGCACGCCACTGTGTGCAGCTGAAACAACCGCCACGTCTACTGGATGATGCACTCTTTGGCCTCGACCTGCTTCTTGATCTTGTGGTAGTCTGTCCGAGACTGCAGCAGCTCGTAAATCTCCTCGATGCGCAGCGCACCTTGGAACCGAGGCGCGTCGTGCACCAGCTTGCGCAGCTCTTCACTGCCATCGGCAAGGAACAGGTTGCCGAGCTCCTTGAGCACCGAGAACAGTTTTGTAATCGATGTGACTCGGCACGTGAGAGCCCATTCATAGTATCTGTTCATGTCGCTGTTGCGTGCCATGCCAGTGTGAGCATCCTCCTCCCCATGGCAGGGAATGGACGGCAATTGACAAGCGGCCCAGCCAAGCCTACCAAATGAGCTGCATGGCCCCCGTTTGGCTGACCTGGAGCCGTCTAATGTTCTTGGTAATCACACTGCCATGGAGAGCATGGTCGGTCAGGGCTACCACATCCATCCATCCATAACACGGCCACAACTTACTTGAACAGCCGGACGCCAACCTCGCTGAAAAACACCTCAACCGTGTTCTTTTCAGTGACGCCACCAATCAGCTTGGCATGCGAGCTGAGACACGCCACGACCTTTTGACACGCCACCGTCGGCTTCCAGTCCGAGAGCGTGTTTTCGGGAGGGTTGTAGTCCGTCAGCTGCTGGTGCGACAACAGAATGTACTCGCACTGGTTGACAAGCAGCTGGATCGCCTTGTCCATGCCGCCCGCCACACTGTCGTCCAGAATGCGCTCGAAAATCTTCTTCTCGACGACAATGTCTGACAAAAAGTCTTGCTCGTCGATCCAGAGTTTCTGTCCCAGTTCCGTGTCAGACAAGGATGACGGCATCGAGCGGAACTGTCCGGCAATGCACTCACAACGTCCTCGTTGTAGTACACGTCGACCATTTGCTGGATCAGATCGGCAATGTGCACGAGCTCAAAAAACTGCAGCGAGTCCATGTTGACCATCTTGTTGTTGTCATCCGCATCGACTGGCCCAGACTTGCTCATCACTTCAATGGCCCTGCAATCGTCATGGACAAGATCAGCAACCGTGACTGCAGGGATTCGCGACACAAGCATCCTAAACGTACGCAGCAAATGCCGGCTTCATGTGCTTCTCGCCAATGGCCTTGAGCAGCGCGATAAAGACGCGCTGGACATTCGGCCGGCTGCATCATCGGTTGACAGTCAGCACATCCTGCAGTGGCATCGCACGCAACAGGAAAGGCAAGACAGACGCACATTTTGGTGACATCGGTCGTGGTTGAAATCACCAGCGCGCGTCCCAAACTCTCCTTGTTGCCGTGCATGAGATGCAGCGACAGCTCCAGCGACACCAGCGAATTCAGCGACCCGTTATCCAGAGAATAGGTCGTGCCCTCAGTATCCGTGCCAGGCGACTCCATGGATCCATCTGCCGAGATGGGCTCTGCGTCGGTCAGGAGCGCCTGCTTGTCTTGCTTGGACTTGCCGTCAAGAAGCGGGCCGCTGCCGCTGCTCCCCGTCGCCAGCGAGCCAAACTGGACGAGCGACTTGGTGAGCGTGACTGGCGCAAACATGATGGCCTTCATCGTGTTCATGACATAGCGCTTGTGTGCCTGTGCTTGCTCTGCATCCATGTAGTCTGCGTTGCCCTGCTCCTTCTTCTTCTTGTCCTTGTTCTATTGGCTCAACGCCATGCGCGTTAGTGAATCGCCAACACGCTAATCCATGCCAATCCATGCCATCCACGCATGCATGCATGCATTCACAGTGTTCCAGTCGCCACCCACCCTGTTGTTCCACTTCTCAAGCTCGGCCTTGTACCGAGCAGACAGATACTCCATCTCCTGGTCAATGTACTTGTCCGTGTACGGCTTGATCAGCTCGCGCACGCCGCTCTGAATGACGTCCACGTCCACCTGCACGCCATAGGGGTTGCGCGCAATCAGATCAACAAACTGCATGCACGAGTACACGGACGTTGCGAGCGTGTGCAAGTAGATGCCCAGATGCTCGCGCGTCTTGGCCGCCGACAGAATCGCCGACATGTACTCGGAGATCGAGTCCTCAAACACCTTGTTGACAAAGAGCGTCATGGCATTGACCTCGGGCACAAAGATCTTGGAGATGAGCTCGGCTTGCTTCTGGCAGTTGCCGAGCGTGTAGTCCATGAACTTGGCAAAGTCGTCCGCCAGGGCGTACCCCACAGACGGCCCCGTCGACGTGGGCAGCTTGGACGCCACCAGACTCGGGTTGTACGTGTGGTCAAAGAAGATGGGGTTCTTGGAAATGAACACGTTGACGCACGAGAGGCCGCCGTTGAGCTGGAACGACGCGCTGGCATTCTTGCGCATCTCGTCCACGTCGTGGCGGTCGTACGCGTTCTCAAACTGGCCAAGCACCATCGACTCGAACCACTCAATCGTCGTTTCCAGGCTGAAGCTGATCTCGTCATTGTCTTCCACAAACTTGGCGCGGTCCAGCTGCCGCAGACAGTTGAGCAGCGCGCCAATCTGCGGACTGTCCTTGTAGTCCTTGAACAGCTTGGAATCGTTTTGCTTGTGGCGGAAGTCGTAGTAGTACGGGGCGAGGCGGCTGTAGATGGCTTTGAACTCGTCGCGGGCGTCTTGCCCGACCGGAACGCTGGCGCACCGCCCGACGCTGAGCTTGTGCCTAGAGCGCGACCCAGCACGCCGGCCGACGCTGCATTGGCAGTCTTTTCTGCGGCTGATCCCGGCTTCTGCTGCTGTTGTTGCTGTTTCTTCTGGTTGGCCAACGCAGCCTTGAGCCCGCCAGCGCCAATAATGAGCGACGAGTGCTTCATGTCGGGGAGGGCGGATGTGATCTGCTGCTGTTTCTGTGGATCCGCGGATGAAGGGCTGCCTGCTGCACCACCCAGTGGCGACGATTCGGCAGGTGGCGTATGCGGCGATGTGGACGATGCCTGGCTCTGCGGCGTCGTGGAGGCGGCGGTCACGAGCGGGGGAGGACTCGCCGTATCGGCTGCGCCAGACGGGGCTGCCGAGGGAGCCGGAGCTGCAGAGGCATTGCTGCCCGTGAGGGCAAACGAGCCGGTCTCGAGGTACTTTGTGTTTGCGGACAGATACTGGCCGCCAGGCAGCTGCCTCAGACGCACAATGAGCTCGTCGGCGGCCTCGTCGGCGGCGCTGCCGCTGGCATGCCCAGCCGCATCGGCAGAGGCGGAAGCAGCGGTGGAGGCGGATGCGGATGCAGACGTGCCTGCACGCAGCATGCCCAGCGCCCTGAGCTTGTTGGTGTACACATCGTCGCTGTAGGCCAGGATTTTGAAGCGCCTCGATACTCGAGCCACCTTGGACAGCTCGGCGACGGGCAGCCAGCTGAAGATCCGGGCGACAATGTCTGGCGGCAGCGATGTGATGGGCTTGGGCGGGACGGCCTGTGCAGGCTGTGCGGATGCCTGTCTGCGCATCATCTTGGGGCTCGGTGAGTTGCCGCTGGTGTCGCTGTTGTTGGTGTGGTCGTTGCAAGGCCGTTGCACAACTGGTGCTGCTGCTGCTGCTGCTGTTGACGGCCGACGTGGAAAGCCACGGCGGATCAAGATGCGATCGCAGCACGGCGTGGCTGCAGACAGACGAGCCCGAGTGCGGCCAGAGACATCCACGGCGCACGGCGGGCCCATGGATGCCTGCTGGCTGCACCGTGCGCGAGGGGCCGCCTCGGCCTGCGCGGCACGGCCGCAGCCACACCGTGCTGCGATCGCATCTTTGCCTGCGCGTCTGCAACACCCACAAACGTCTGAGCGATAATGGCCAGCGGGACTGGGTCGCTGGCATGGCTGCTGCTGCTGTCTGCGTCAATGCTCGTCGGCTCGTTCCTGGCTGGAAACCTACCGCTGGCCATGTCGCTCTCCGAAGAGCGGCTGCGGCTCGTGTCCACGTTTGGCTCGGGCCTGCTTGTGGCACGGCGCTTGTTGTGATTGTGCCAGAGGGCGTCGAGACGCTGTACTCGGCTGTGCCGGCTGCGCAGAAGCAGCCGCAGCAGCACAGCAGCACCGCAGATGGAGACGCCACGGCCACTCGCACGACGGCCGCTCCTTTGACGACCACAGCCTGGCAAACGCCCTGATTCCTCGCAGGCCGTCGCCGTCCACGCCGCCGTCTGGATCATCGCTGCCAAGCAAGCGAGCCTACTTTACGGAGCCCTCGGCTGGATCTCAGCAGTCGGCAGAGCGGCATGCATCCACCCTGCTCCAATGGCATGGCGCAGAGCCCCAGTCAACATCACCGAAACGGCCGAGGAGCCGAGCAGCAACGTCCAAGTGAGCAGCGGAGGTGGTGGCGCACAAGCAGGTCAGACTGATCTGGATGCGATCTGGATGGTGCACACTGTGCGGCCATGGCACGAGTCTAACGCTCGCCTGCTCCAACAGACCACTCGCACGACCACTCGCACAGCCATTTGGAAGACGTCACGATGCCATCCTCCAACGGCGTACCCAAGGCCACAACCCACGGCACCGATGCAGGCAATCTTGGCGCGATTGACAACAACAGCAAGAGCCAGCAGCATCGCCCCGAAGGTGCGCAAGAGTTAGAATCGGCATTGCCATCGCCAGGCCACAGCCACAGCCACGAGTCTGCCTACGAGCCGCACAAGTACATTGGACCGTCGCTCATTGCTGGATTCGCATTCATGTTTCTGGTGGACCAGATCTCCACGCATTCGCACCCGCAAAGCACATCGCGCATTGCTGTCTCGGAGCTCAGAGACTCGCACTCGCATTCCCACTATTCCAAGAAAAAGACTCTCTCGGCCAGCGTCGGCCTGATTGTGCACGCGGCTGCCGATGGCATTGCACTTGGTGCTGCGTCTGTCTCCAGTACGTGTCTGACAGCCAGTGCAGCCAACTTGAACCAACCAACCAGCCAACCAACTAGCCAATCGCTGACGGCTGACACATGCACACCATCTTGCATGGCACAGGCACAGACAACCTTGGTTTCATTGTGTTTTTGGCCATCATGCTGCACAAGGCACCCTCGGCATTTGGCTTTTGCACGTTCCTGATGCAAGAGGGTTACACGCGACGCGCCATTCGGCAGCACCTCTTTGTGTTCTCGGCGGCAGCACCCGTTGCAGCCATCATGACGTACCTGTCGCTGGTGCAATCCGAGGCAGCCAATCCGCAGGGCAATCAGCATTGGACAGGCGTGCTCCTGCTGTTCTCTGCAGGCACTTTCCTGTACGTGGCGACGATGCATATTCTGCCAGAAATCTACACCAAGAGCGACGAGCATGGCGCATACCACCACCACAGCGAGGACGGGGCGGCGGCCATGGCGAAAAGTCGCTCAGCCGTGCCCAGATTGCGTGTCTGCTTGCTGGCTTTGCAACTCCCATGATTCTGTCGATCGAGGTAAGCCAGGCGTGACGGCTGTCTTGTCTTTGCGGCTAACACGGCACTGACCGTTGTGATCTCTCCTCTCTCTCCTCTCTCCACCCTCTCACTCTCTCTCCACCCTCCCTCTCTATCTGTCGCATCTGTAACACCACCATCAGCATCACCACTGAAAATGAACCTGGCTTGACTTTCAGCATGATCAGCAGATTCGGCACAGCGCACTTGGCGTTGCAACCAGCTCGTTTGGCCGCAGCGCAGTCGGTGCAGCATGGACGGCGGCAGCCGGCGCAACAGCAAGCGCTGCAGCAGCAGCCACAACAGCAGGAGCCGCAGGGGCATTCACAGCCACGACGCTCGGCAGCGGCAGCAGCGTCTTTGCACAGCTCACGCAGGTCCGCTGGGCAACCAAAAAGTCGGGAGGATCAACCACCAACACACGCACCTCTCGCCCAAAGTACCTCGGCTTCAAGCACTTCCATGGCGGCCTTGTCGCTCCGGGCAACATCATCCTCCGCCAGCGCGGCACCCAATGGCACCCCAGTGTCGGTGTCGGCATGGGCCGTGACCACACCATCTACGCCACCCGTGAGGGCCGTGTGGTTGTCCACTACGACCTCGCCCAGCAGCGTCGGTTCGTGTCGGTCGACGACGGCACGCTCGAGCATTTCCCGTCCAAGGCCGAGATGAAGCGACGACTTGCCGACTCGATCGATGTGCCGCACTACATGTCGCTGACCAAGAAGGAGCAGTACGACTATGTCATGTCCAAGGTCAAGGAAATCACAGACGCCGACCGCATCAAGCAAAAGGCCATTGCGGACCAGCAGTTGACAATGGGCGGACGCCGCAAGATGGATCTCATCGACTTGACGCTCATGTAAGGCTAGGTGCGGGCTACTGTCCAGAGTACTGGAGCGAGAGCTGCACCAGCACTGGCGGCAGCTGCGACGTGCCTGGCCGTGACTCTGCAATAAAGGAGGCGATGCAAGTGTTTGATTGGCAGCGCGGCTTCAACAGCCCACGCTCTTCATTCGCTCGAAAAGGGGTAGCATTCAAGTCGGATCTACAAACTGCCACGGCCAGTGGCAAGAGCACACTCAAAGACGGCCATGCAGGATCTGGTCCATGAAATGGTTCACGGCGTCCTTGCGTGGCGTGAGGTCAACGCCAAGACGCGCAGAGACCATGTCGCGGACCTGGCGCTTGGTGACTGCCATGAGGTCGACCGATGCCAACACACTGCGCAGCTCGGCAATGATGGCCTGATCGGGGACGTCACGAACACCCATGGCATGGCTGTTCATACTGTTACTGTTTGCCGATCGGCTGCTGTTGTGGACGTTGGTGTTGCTGGGCGGGATGGGTGGAGTCGATATGCCTGATGCGGCCGTCGAGGGCGGAGCAGGCGGCCGAGCCCTGGTTACATTCATCGCCGGCATCGGAATGCTGGAAGCAGGCTGGCGATGTGAAAAGTAGTCGTTGCGCGTCGACGCGTTGGCTGGAGTGAGGCTGCCGCCCACCATGCCGCCTGAGCTGCCCGTACTAAAGCCGCCGCCAGTACCACCGCTGCCGCTTGCCATGGCCAGAGGCATGTTGCCCACAGGAGTCATGGCCGTCATGGGGGAGGTCACCGGACTGGATGACTGCAATCCGGTGTACAGCGGGCTCGCAGCAAAGTTGCGCATGCTGTTGGGTTCTTGTGCAGAGACGAGCCCGCTTGCAGGGCCAGTCAGCGGGCCACTGGCAACATTGCCGTACTGCGGGATCGTGATCTTGAGCCCCCGTGGCCGCCGTGCCTCGATCGCCGATGCCACCATACCGCCAAGCACAACCGGCCGCGGATCAGCGGTTTTAGAGGCATGCGACTGGTTGGAATGCTGCGACTGCGTCTCCCACGCGTCGCCCTTGTCCTTTGACGGATCCACATCGACCCATCGCCGCAAAGGAATCGACTTTGGATCAAACTGGCAACGCATGTGCACACGTCGTGTTAATCATTGCATCCAGCCGGTCATGGACGACAAGTGCGGCAAGGTACCTCTCTGATGGCCTGCTTCGACGACTTGGATCCAGCCGCCTGATCGCCCACAGCCACGCGCGTGTTGCCCCACGAAAAGTTGTCAAAGCGCCAGAACGAGTACAGCGGGATGTAAAAGCCAAAGACGGGCATGGCGAGCAGGTACACAATCATCCATCCAATCTGTGCCCACTGCCGCTTGAGCACAAAGATGATGACCTGCAGGCCGTAAATGACCGAGAGCATCACGATCGAGATGAGGGGAAACACGTCGGGCGATGTCACGAGCGTGTAGATCAGGTAGCCAATGTACAGGATACCGGCCGGCTGCACAATCGTCGAGAAGAGATCCATAAACACAATGAACCGCATGGAGAAGCAGCAGAAGCCGCACATCTGCTCAAGAAAGAGGAGCTCGACCAGGTTGTGCACGGTCGAGTTGATCCACCGACGGCGCTGGGACAGGAGCACGGCCCACCGGTCTGGCGCGTTGGTCTTGCAGATGGCATCCGGCGTAAACTTGGTGCGCATGTACGGAAAGTGCTTGAGCATGAGTGTGGTCAGGTACCGATCCTCGCCCAGATGCAGCAGGTTCTTGAGGTGCAGCGTATCCACCGTGTTCTCAGAGTAGTCGTTGATGACTGACGGCGCAATGAGCAGCGGCACGTTCTTGAGCGGCGTGCGCACGCGGTACATGCAGAAACAGCCCGGAAGACACGTCACGGTGCCAAAGAGCGACTCGAACGCCTTGGCGAGATGGTGCGAGATAAAGTACTCGTACACCTGGATCATGGTGATCCACGACTCCTTCTCGTTGGACAGGAGCGTCTCGCCGCAGAGACCCATGATCTTGGAGTCGTGCATGAACACGGACACGAGCTTGTTGAGCGAGTCGGGCATGACCTCGGTGTCGGCGTCGACCATAAGCACGTACTCGTACATCGACGGGTGCACGCCAATGATGTTCTTCATGTGGTGGAAAATGTCCAGCTCGAGCGGCGCCATCTCGGCGTTAAAGTGCACGCGCGAGAGGAACCGCATCAGGATCAGCTGCGAGTCGCGTTTGCCGCGGTTGCCTGGCTTGGACCGCTCGGACGGCTTGCCGACCTTGACCACAACGACAAACGGAACAGCGTGGCCTTGGAAGTGGAAGAGGCCAGAGTACACCTTGCCCATGTTGTGCTGCATGTCGCCCTCGCCCAGCGACACAAAGCTCGCTGGCTCGGGGTCGACCGACGGATCCACACCAAGAATATCCAGCACGATCTGCGGCGTTGGCTTATCGTTACCCGAGCCAACAATCATGCCTGCCATTGACACGCCATCGTCAGCACGTGCGACAGAGTCCATCAAGGGCGATCAACCACGAGAGGCTGAGGCTACCTACCGTCAGCAATCACAAAGAGCAGCTTGCGTCGATCGTCGTACTGCATGACAGCCAGCGACTCGAGCGTCTTGCTCAGCGAGTCCGAGCCCTCGGTGTAGCACGGCACCTGGCAAATGACAAACTTGTCGTGCTCCTCTGGATCGCGCGACGACCCAAACTGCAGCGCCGCGAGAAACTTGAACCCGATAATGGCAACCACGACGATGGACGACGACAGCAGGATGTAGTTGGAGAACTGGCACTGCCAGTCGTTGCGATGGTCGACCGTGCCGACATAAAACAGCTTGTTCATGCACTGCATGTACAGGCCTGCTTTCGGGTCCTGGCTCTGGATCTGCCGCCACTGCGCCGTCGCGTCGCGGCCGAAAAAGTTGCCAAACAGCTGCTCGACCATGGGCCCAAAGAAGCGGCTGTCGGCATTGAAGTAGCCCGAGACGTCGTAGACATTGTCATGGATGACAATCAGGCGGCGCTCGGCGCTGGCGACTTTGGCAATATAGTCGAGACTGAGCGCGAGGCGAGCGCGGGCATACTTGTTCATGTACTCAATGTACAGCTTCTGCGTGCCTGTCGCAGGGTCCAGTCCCACGTGCGCGTAGTTGTTGGCATCCGCTCGTGGTCGGTTGATGATGGGATCCCATCCGGCCTGCGGCGGCGGCAGGCCCGGACAGTACGTCGCAAACTGGTTGCCTGCATAAAAGAGTGTCGACACGTCGCCGCCAAGGAACCCAGCGAACCGGAAACTGGGGATGGCATAGCTGTTTTGGTGGTTGGCGATGAGGTCGCTGATTTGGTAGACACGGCCGTACGCATATACCCATGGATCTTTCGCCGAGCCCTTGCCGGCAATCTCAAAGCTGCTGAACACCTCCTGCTTGGGACACAGGATGCGGCCCAGCCCGACGATGAAGAAGATGAGCGACGCGCAAAAGAAGAAGATGATGATGCAGAGGGCAACCTTCTCGCGCCAAGCCATGCGGATGTCGGGACGACGCATCTTGCCGCAGACGGAGAGTGCGCAGGATGGGATCCACCACGTCAAGAACCAAGTGCACGTGAGCCACTGGCATCGCTGGCGTGTCATCTTCTTTGGCGGCGGCTTGGATGTTGGCGACGACGGTGTTTCTGGACCGCCTGCATCACTGCTTTCGTTCCCGGCGACGCCCGATCGGTGCACACCGGGCATCCCGCCTCCGGCAGCCGATCCAGTGCTTTCAATCTCCAGACCTGACAGCGGCGCGTTGAAGCTGACTTCGTCGGCGTTGAACTGGTCGACAGTGTAGGATGGCGACGCTGGCCGCTCCATCACCAGCCCATGGTTGCTGCCAGTCTCGATGCGAGATTCAATCGTCTGGTCAGAGATGCGGTTCGGCTGCAGCTGCTGGCTGCGTGATTGTCCAGCGATTGCGGGCAGCGAACCCGACGCGGCTCGAGCCTTGGCTGCCTCGAACTTGCTCCACACTCCCTGGCTCAAGTAGATCTTGTTGGGGCCTTGTCGAATGCCACGCTCGCCCTGCAACGCCATGCCGCTCGCAGCTGCGTCACAGATCATCTGATCCGTGTATCCAGACGCATTCCGGATGTGCACCATGTCCACGACAGCGTCCCTGTAGGCCGCGGCAAAGTCTGCAAACGCATACGAGTGGCAGAACGGCTCGGTACGGTGCGCAATCTCGACCATGTTTGGAACATCCATGACGGTGAGTTGCTGCGCCATGTACTGCCAGTCGATGGGTCCGACGGAGCGGCTGGGCGAGATGCAGATGATCGACCATACGTCCATGGCATCCAGCGTGTCCTCGAGATCGTCCAGCGCTGCTTCAAGATCAGCAACACGCAGAGGGATCTTGGCTGGCGGAGGGAGGCCAGCCCGTGCGGCTGATGATTTCTTGACGCGGGATGCGCGCCGAGATGCGGCAGACGACATGAAGCTGTCACGGTTGCCGAAGCCGAAGCCGTCTGATGAATCTCCTCCAAGTGGATCTTGGCCAAGATGCTCTCGACCAGGACGAAGCAGAGCCGAGGCTCGGCGCTGAGGGACGCCGCTCTGGTACCCCGACGAAATCAGTGTGCGACTGCGCGAGAGCTTGGATGTGGCCACGTTCTCCTCGGAAAACAGGTGCCGCACGAACGCGTTGATGGACGGCGGCGACCGTGTCTCGGCGTTCCCACGAAAGAGCGTCACCACGTCTGCGCTGATCATGTTGCGGTTGTGCTCAATGAAGCCGGGGAAGTCGTAGAGCACGTTTCCGGCGTAGTGCTTGATGGAAAAGTCGGTTGCTTGTCCCGGGCTGTAGAGCGTGCTTGCCGAGCAGACGTCATGGATGTGTGTGGCCATGTTGGTTTCGTGCACATGGGTGTCGCCCACCAGCTTCTGGCTCTCGACATTGAGGATGCTCATGATGCCGGCCGTCACATCAGGCGACCAGATCAGATCCGAGGCTGTGAGCGGCGGCTTGAGCAGATCCGAGCTGAATTCGACAATGCCTTCGTTGCACAGATCGTGCAGGAACGCGCGGTGTCGTTGGAAAGTGTACGCAGCCAGCCGCTCGTTTGCTGCGTTGACCAGAAACGTCTCAAACGAGGCATGGCGATCGCTGTTGATGCCTCCAGGGCGGAAGGAGACAAAATCGAGCACGCCAATGCAGGCATCGCAGTCGTCGAGGGTCAGGCGGCTGTTGATGTGCTCGACCAGCCATCGCACAATGAGCGAATACAGCGTCTTGGCCAAATGATCGCGCTGCTGCTTGGCCGCCTGGATCGACAGCAACACGGTGCATAGCTCACGGTTGATAAGCTTGGTCTGGAACGTGAGAGAGTACTCGAGACTCTCCGTGTCGACGCCCAGCATGCCAGCCACCTGCTCGAGAGCCTCGCGGTTCTTGATCTGGCAGGGATCGTTGGCAGAGCCAGTCTGGCTGTCCTCAAACTCGATCTCGCCGATGAACAGCACGGCCATGACAGATTTGAAGATGAGCGCCTGAGTGCGTGTGCCCATGCCCAGCGACTTCATGTGCTGGCGCAACTCGTCCAGCCGCTCGCGCTGCGCAGAAGAAGTGGCGCCGGTCGTGATGGGAGCAGCGCGATTGAGGTACGCAAACGTGGCCGTGTCGCTCAGATGCCACTCGGCGCGTTCAGGCTCGGTCGCACCGGCGAGCAGCAGATAGAACACGTGGAAATTGTGTTCACGGAGCGGCACAGCAGTCACACGATCGCGGTCGAAAAGGTAGTCGAGGACTTTGACGCCGGCCATCTTGCCACGAGAATCGAACTGGTACTCGGTGTACCGGCCCATGCGCGACGAGTTGGCGTTTGTGACCGTCGATGCATTGACAAACGCCTCAAGCACGGTCTCCATCTTTGTGACGCCAGAGACGACTCGCGACTTTTTAGCCGAGTTGGCGCTCAGTGCGCAGAGATGCTTGCCGACGAGTCTGGCCGCGAGAGACTTGCCACTGCCGGACTCACCACTGTGGAAGACATCCGGTGTGATCATGGTTAGAGCCTGTGCATGAATGGGCAAATGATACTCCAGCGGACGCACCTGACGACGATGGCCTGGTCCTTGTGGGTTGCCATCATGGCATTGAAGGCACTTGTGGCGATCTCGTACACATGAGGCGGACGGTTTGGCGGTGCATGTGAGCCAGGCTGGTACTTTGCCGACACTGCGGGATCAAAGGAGAGCGACTGCGGCAGGTTGACGGCAACGAGAGCGCGATGACCGATACGGACAAACGGCCTGCTTTCACAGGCGAGGTCGTTGAGCACTCTGGCGATTTCATTCGCCGTCGCGTTGGGCGAGAGCTCAGTCAGATCCATGGCGCTGCTGCTCATTGCGGTGGCTTGCGTGTCGACCGAGTTGCGCAAGGCGGAGCAAAGGAGTGCTCGATTGAATGAGGAGAGGTTGGTGTGCGGATGAAGCTTTGCTGGTTCGCACCCGTGGTTGCGACTGTGAGAGATATGCCTGCCTGCCTGCCTACTGCTGCTGGTGGTGGTGGTGGTGGTGGTGGTGGCGCTGGTCTGCCGAGATGCGGCAGATATGCTGGTGGGAATGCTGCACACGGCACAAAGACTGAATGCCGCGGTTGTCCTGGCGCTGCTGTCGGGTTGCGCTGTTTCACAGGCCGAGCGGATGTCTGGCTGCACGGACACGTCTATGTATTGTGCTCGTTGCAGACAAGCCAGCCAAGAAGGGCAAGTGCAAGAGCGGGAGCAAGAGAGCTGGCAACACATGAACGCCGAGCGGTGGATGCACAGGGGGTGATTGGCATCTGGCAATGTCCGACCTGGCCGTCCCGAACTCCGCCCAATACGCCACACACCAAGCTTATTTGGAGCGGACCGAGCTGCTTCACCACAAAGCCAACAACGGCGACAGCAACAACAGCAACAGCGATAGCCATATGCTCGAAACAGCTGCAAGCAACACCAGCCTGGACGCTGACGCCGGCCTGAAGCTCCTCGTTGCGGGCCCGCTCTACCACTCGCTGTCCTTATCGCATTTCCAGCACCTGCCGCTCGCCATCGTCGGCGTCTCCCTCGCCGGCAGCATCGCCTTTGTTGACACGGCATCCGACGCAGAAGCTTTGGAGACGTTGCTTCAGTCCAAGCTTTCTGGTGCCTTGGCTGCCGGTGCCTCGCAGCCGTCCGTTGTCCGTCTGGGCAAAGGCCAGTTCCTCGTCCCGGGGTTTGTCGACACCCACATCCATGCCCCTCAGTTTGTCTTCACCGGCACCGGCTACGATCTCACGCTGCTGCAGTGGCTCGAGCGCTACACGTTCCCCAGAGAGGCAGCCTTTGCAGAGGCTCGCTATGCAAAAGCTTCCTTCGCCCGTGCTGTTCGGCGCACGCTTCAGTGCGGCACAACGTCGGCCTCGTACTTTGGCACGATCCATCTCGAGGCATCCAAGACGCTCGCTGACGTTGTTCATGCCGCCGGCCAGCGCGCCTTTATCGGCAAGGTCAACATGGACCGCAACGCTCCCGACTACTACATTGAGTCTACTGCCGACAGCATTGCAGCCACACGGAAGATAGTCGAGTACATCCAGAACGACATCGCATCGCCGCTTGTAACTGCAGTCATCACGCCGCGGTTTGTTCCCACCTGCACCGCCGAGCTCATGAAAGGTCTTGGCGATCTCGCTGCCGAGTTCAACCTGCCGATTCAGTCGCATCTGTCCGAGACCCCGTCCGAGGTTCGCTGGGTCGCCGAGTTACACCCAACGATCAGCACATACTCGGATGTGTACGACCACTATGGCCTGCTGACGGACAGGACCATCATGGCGCATGCCGTCCATCTGTCCAGACACGAGCGCGATCTTCTCAAGACCCGTGGCGTGGGCATCTCCCACTGTGCGAGCTCCAACTTTTGTCTGCACAGCGGCGTCCTCAATCTGCGCAGACTGATGCACGAGGGGCACGAGAAACTGGGGCTGGGCACCGATGCCGCGGGCGGGTATTCGCCAAGCATGTTTGACGCCATGCGACAGGCCATCATTGCGAGCAAAGTGATCCACATCGAGTCGCGCGAACGCGCAGCCGGCCATGCATTACGTGCGCATCAAGCCGAGACTGAAAACGGCTCTTTGCCGACCCCTGACAGCGCAAATCCGGAGCCGCCTTTGAAGCGGATCAAGACTGGCATGCAAAACGGCACCAACAGTCTCGAGCACGAACACGAACATGCCCACCAACGCGACGAGATCGCAAACGATACCACCGTCTACGAGCCGCTGACGTTTTCAGAGGCATTCTACTTGGCCACACTCGGCGGCGCCAAGGTCATGGGCATCGACGGGACCGTTGGCAGCTTTGTGCCCGGCAAGGACTTTGACGCGCTGATTGTTGACGTTGGGGTCGGTGGCGATGACGCGGTCGATCAGCCAAGCGCGCCGGCCAACGTTCATGTGTTTGCACACGACGACCCCATGTCCACGTTTGAAAAGTTTGTGTATCTCGGCGACGACCGCAATATCTGCCAAGTCTATGTGAGGGGAACCTGCGTGTCTGGCCAATGAATATCATCACAGCGCCTTCATTTTTCATGTGCACATCACATATCCATCCACTTGAGTGTCCCCATGAGCAAAAACGTCTTGGGTAGCCGTCCCGGGTTGGGCGACAAAACAGTCATCTTGCGCTTGGTGTCGTTAACTTCGGCAATGTAGACAAAGCCAGCAATGCTCGACTCGAGAAGCGCCTGCGCTTCTTCGTCCTGCGTATAGATCTTGGTTGGCACGCCATGTGCATCAATCGCACCAGGCAGAAGAGTGTGCGAGACTGCCAAGACGGAATGCAGAAGAATGTCGCCTGCTTCGACCTTGAGGAAGCGCGTCTCTTGCTGCTTGCGCTCCATGCCAATTGGCAGCGCAGACGACGGTGCCAATGTGCCTGTTGGGCAGCCATACAGGTGTCAGCAACATCAACGGATCCATCCCTCCATTCAAGTGCACAGCATCAACCGGCAGACGAACCTTCGCCAACACGCCGCACAGCAACATCAGAGAACGGGACAGTCTGATTGAAAGGCACCAGCTCGGTCTTGGAACACCCATAAAAGTACTCCTTTACGCGCTGGATCTGCAGCTTGCGACGCACGTCCTTGTCTCGCGCAACAGCCTGCATGAATCACCAGTCCATTCCAGAGTGAGAAGCGGCCCAACAAGCAGCAAACGTCGGTGCATCCAACTCACGCCGCCCGACTTGTTGAGCTTGAGGACAGAGATGCCAGAATGGTCCCCAAAGCGGCGTTTCAGATCGCTATACAGACGTTCATGTCCGATAATGAGGATCACATTGACGCGCAAGTACTCGATCGCATGCGTGAGCATTTCAAAACCGCTCGACTCTGCAAACTGCGACGGCGCGTCGGCAATGAACCCAGACACCCTCTCTGTCTCGCAAGGCAATGTGCATGGGCAAGAGAGCGGCAATGATTATTAGAAACGGCTCTGCAGAAGCCCATGTGGCACACATGAACGATATGCTCACGCTCGTTGTCCTCTGCCTTTTTGCCAACGACAGACGCAAGCTTCTTGATGATCGCGTCGTACAGCTTTGGTTTCTCGAGCGGGGTCGAGTGGCCATAGTAGTATGCGATCGGCGTCGTTCCCATGAGCGTGGCGGACGCAGAAAACTCCTCCTCGCAATCCAGTGGGCGGGCGACAGTCATGGCGCCCACAGCGCCAGGCAGCGAGACGCATCCCTGCTGCGTGTCCAGATCCACAAAAATGGGTCTGCGAGACAGCTTTGCAGCATAGTTGACAAGGATCTTTGACAGCGCCGTCTTGCCAGAGTCTGCTGGACCAAGCACGAGGACGCGCGGACCGTCGGCCTCTGGAATGTGGCTTGCGGCTTCGCGCATCTGCTCGAGCGCCAGATGCACGTTGAGGTAGCTGTGCATGGGGGTTTCGTATCCAATGTACTCGACGGCGAACTTGCCCGACGTCTCGAGTATGCAGCCATGCCAGGTGAAGACGGCCAGCTTGCGGCCAGAAAAGGCATAGTCGACGCCTGGAGCAAGCTCCGAGCCAAAGATCTCTGCCCTGCCAGACTTGAGCTGCACCACAGCACGTCCGCCGTCAGTCCACAGCCAGCCAGCCCAGTCACCATGGCTGCGGCCCGTGAGCGCACGCACCGTCAGAATGCCCTTGTTCTTTTGCCCAGGCTCGACCTCGAAGCGAAACTCTTGCTCAGCCTCAAGCCTCCACTCTCGCTTCTCGACGCTCTTGCCCTGCACCGTGCGCACCAGTCAGTCGCCAGGCAGCCGCAGTCCGCTTGTGGCCCGTTCAACACTACTCACTTCCGCCATTGCACTGAATGAGCAAGATCGTTGCTGTCAAGTTCCTGGGCAAGAGTGTGCCGTATGCCCGTGCACTCCAAGTCCAGCAGCACCTGGTGGAGAGCCGCATAGCAGCAGAGACAAGCGCAGCCAGGAGGGAGCTCGATATCATACTGCTGCTGGAACACACGCCGACATACACGGCCGGCCGCCGCATCCGAGACTCGTACGACACGGAAGGCAGCAGACTGCGAGCGCTCGGCGCCGACTATTTCGAGACGCTGCGAGGAGGCCAGACGACGTTCCATGGACCCGGACAGCTGGTTGGATATCCGATCCTGAACCTCAAGCAGCACAAGGCAAGAGGCGCTGGTGGTTTCGGTGACATGCATCCCTTCTGCCTGGCAGATGGCCATGGTCTTGGCCGACTGATGAATGCTCCGCCAGATCAATGTCAGATCGTATGTCGAGCAGCTGGAGCGGTTCATGATCGAGACATGCGGACAGTACGGCATCCAAGCAGGGGTTACAAAGGACACTGGCGTGTGGGTCGGCGACCGCAAGATCGCAGCACTCGGTGCGCATGGCCGTTCTCGTTTTCATACTGATCGTGCCAGATAGCCGCTGACGCTGCAGATCCGTCTGTTCTTACAGGCATACATGTGCGGCACCATATCACAAGCCACGGATTTGCACTCAACTGCAACACGGATCTGGCCTGGTTCGACCATATAGTTCCGTGTGGCATTGCAGACAAGGAGGTCACATCCATCTCGCGCGAGCTGAAACGGCAGAAACAGCAGGGATCAACTGTAAAGACCACGAACATCACGATCCATGATGCCATGCCAGTTGCAATGGATGCGTTCAGCAGCCTGTTTAATGTCAGTCTGGTGCCGTTGGAGGATGCATCACCAGAGATTGACGGCGAGATTGCACGCATTTTGGCTGGCGATCTCAAGCAATGAACTCTTGTGCTGGCATGCTCGTTGTCGCAAGGGGTCGGTCTTGCGTCTCACTATGCAGTGAGTTGGATCTGCAGTTTTGCTGAAAGCAGCACAGCCGCCATGCTGACCGTTGGCACCAACACAATAGCATCGGTACCGCAACACGATCTTGGATGCCACAGACGAGAATGGGCAGCCGTTTGTCGACCATCCACGCCTAAGCTGCCCGTTCCACTTTATGAACGAGGATGTGCAGCGGTCCAACATCACGTTCATTGACGGCGCGATTGTCAACCAGGTGCTTGTGATGTCGACCAGGGACATTGCAGCAGGCGAAGAGCTGTTTGTCAACTACGGCAAGGACGTCGATCGGCACTGGGCCGCCCAATAAACGACTTTCCCGCCCTTCCACAAACTGGCTTTCGTACATCTACTCCGCCAGCCAACACGATTCTTGCCCACTGCTCACACGCCCATCTGCCGTCGTCTGTCCACTGCTTCGCTCCCCAGAATGTCCCACAAGCTGTGCATGATTCCCGGTAAGCCCTGCAGCCACTGCCCGTTGCCGTGCAGCGCATGGGCATGCATGGCTCACACACTGCTGCTCGCCTGCATGCTTGAACGCACAGGCCCGGTCGAGTTTGACTCGGAGGTGCTGCAGGCCATGGCCACCCCCGCCACGTCGCACGTTGACCCTGCCTTCATCAACGCCTTTGGCACGGCCATCGAGCTCACCCGCAAGGCCTTCTTTGCTCCCGTAAGTCGCTGCTCGCTCCCACGCACGCCCAGCAGCATGCCAAGCTCGCACGTTGCCAGCTCGGCGACTTGGCTCGCACGCATGCGGCTGTTGCCGTCGCGTTCACGTGTCTGACCGGATCATCCCATCCCATGCAAACCCAACCTCGCGACCACGCACAGACCGGCCAGCCGTTCATCGTTGCCGGCTCAGGCACCCTCACGTGGGACATGACGGCCGCCAACCTGATCGAGCCTGGCGAGAAGGCGCTCGTCGTCAACACGGGCATCTTTGGCGACTGGTTCGCCGAGTGTCTGCAGGTCTACGGCCCAGTGTCAAGCAGCTGACCGCTCCCTTTGGCGACCGTCCCGAGCTCAACGACATCGCCGCTGCGCTCAAGGCCGACAAGTACAAGCTGGTGACGGTCACACATGTCGACACGTCCACCGGCGTCCTCAACGACATTCGCGCCATCGCCAAGCTTGTCCACGAGATCTCGCCGGACACGCTCATTGCGCTGGATGGCGTCTGCTCGGTTGGTGCTGAGGACATCAAGATGGAGGAGTGGGGCGTCGATGTCGTCATGACTGCCAGCCAAAAGGCTATTGGTGTTCCTCCCGGTCTTGCCATCATGGTCGTCAGCCAGAAGGCTCTGGCAAGTGCCATGCCTTTCCCAGCCATCCGATTCTTGCAACGTTCTAACATGCGTTGGCCGCACTTGGCATGGACGAATGGATCGGTGCATAGACTGCCTTCAAGAACCGAAAGGCTCTACCCACGACTTACTTTGGCTCGTTTGCCAAGTGGCTGCCCATCATGCAAAAGTACGAGGCCCGCCAGCCATCGTACTTTGCCACGCCGCCGGTGCAGCTGATCCTTGCCCTCGAGACGAGTCTCAAGCAGCTCGTCAGCCGCGACCTCGATGTGCGCTTCCGCCAGCACGTTGAGGCGTCGGACAAGATCAAGGACGTCATTGCACGCCACGGTCTCCAGCTGGTGAGTCTGCCTTTCTGCGGATAGTGCAAGCCAAGACCGACTGAATGACTGACTGACTGAATGATGTGATGGACAGGTGCCTGTGTCCCGCGACATTGCTGCCCACTCGCTCTCGGCCGTCTACTATCCCGAGGGCGTTGCACCCGCCGACTTCCTCAAGTCGTTTGGCGAGTCTGGCGTTGTCATTGCCGGTGGTCTGCACCCGCTGCACAACACAAAGTACTTCCGTATTGGTCACGTAAGTGGTTGATCCGCCATGTGACTGCCATATTGCCATGCCGAGCGTCTCATGCAAACGAATCCACCGCCAGATGAACGTGTCTGCGACCGAGACTCAGAACGGCCACCTTGACAAGGTCATTGCCGCACTCGAGCACGCTCTCAAGGTGAGGAGCGTATTGCCTTTATTGATCTGGTCTTGTCTGCCGATATTCGGCTGTGCAACGACACCACAGCTCATTGTGCATCAGGCGTGCTTACATGGCAAATCTCGTCTCTGATTGGCCTTTGTTTTGTCCTCATATCATGCACCCATACACCCATCTGTCCATCTGTCCATCTGTCCATCCGTTTGTCTTTCTGCCTGCTGGTATCATAGGTTACCAAGAAGTGACCTGGGGAGCCACTCCCTTCATTTCCGGACCACCATGCGATTTGGAGTAAATCTCATTCGTCCCTTCCAACCAGTAGCTTCATTCACGCGGCTGCCGTTGCGCATGAGCATGATGGCATTGCAGGCATGCTCCGCTCATGTCCGCTTCATGTTCATGTTGTTCATAAACTTGCGGAAGTCTGGCTTGAAGTTGCCCATGGACAACTTGGCGTTTGGATCCGATGGCCCGCCAGGAGGTTGCGGTGATGTGGGCTGCGTGCCAGCAGGAATCTTGATCTGGAACACGTCCAGGATCTGCTGCATCTCGCTTCGGCGGAGACCCTGCACAGCAGCCGCCACGCGCTCGCGTCAACACAAACACACACACACATCAATGCCAGCCACTGCAAACCAAGGACCAGACTCATACATACCTTGAGCTCAAGGATCTTTTGAAAGTTTGCCGTGTTGTAGTCTTGGTAGAGCAGATTGTACGTGTCCACGAGGATGTCGGGAGGATCCTGTGGCCGCAACACGACCTTGAGGAGCTGCTCCACTTTCGAGATGCCCTTGCTCAGAATCTTGACATATGCTGGCGGCGGCTGTGTGGGCGGATCCGCGCCAAGCGTCGACATCTCCAGCAGGATATTCTTGAGAGAGTGCGTGTCAAGCAGCATCTGCTCCGCGCCAACTTCCGACAGCGGGCGGCACTTGTAGATGTTCGCCAGGTACTTGGCGATGAAGGACTCGGCAAACTTGTCACAGAACACACGGAAGAACTTTGAGGCGGTGATGGTGCGGCGGATGATGCGGATGGCAGAGGAGAGGTTGGCTGCGATCATGGTGATGTGCTCTGACTGGTCGCCGACTGACGAGATCGTGCCCCACGGCCGCTTGATCATGGCTGTAAAGGCCGTCTCGTTTGCGTTTTCAATGGCGCGCACAAGGGCTTGGACAGCCACCACACATGTGTTCATGAATGCATCCTTTTCTGCACTCATGCTAAGCAAGCCCTTGAACTCGGCGTCAATCTTCTCCGTCAGCTTCTCCTCCAGCTGGAAACAGGACAAGGAGTGCATGTCAGCCATCACCATGCGTGCTGCTCAATCGCCACCGTCGTGATGCCGTTACCTGGCCGGTCGTGCTGGAGCAGTAGTCGGCCGTGTTGATCACAAAGCAAATGATGCGGATGTCGTCCTCGGTCGGAACTCGTCGCTCGTCCTTGGGCAGCTTGCCCAGCAGAATGTCGTTGTAGTTCTTGAGCCACTTGCCAAACATTTTGCACAGATCAAGGAACGCCTTTCGCGTCGACAGTCTGGCGCAGTTGACGAGCGACTGGCGGTAGAACAGGAACAGCTCCGTGGATGACAGAAGCACTGCCTCTTCGTCTGCTGTAGGTGCCTGCGACTTGAATCCATCAAACTTTTCGGCCAGTGCCCTGTCTTCCATGTCAATAAAGCGCCACAGGTACATCTCGAAACAGGATGAGATGATCTTGTAAAACTTGGACGTCTTTGGCGCCAGTTCGTTTTCGTCTCGCACCAGCACGGTCGGATCCTGCAATGTGGCAATGTGAGCACAAAGCATAGCGATCTGAGACATGTCTTGAATTTACCCGTGCCGTGAATCGCTTGTCGACCTTGCTCTCAAACTCCATTGTGGCCTGGATGGCTTGCAGCATCTGGATGGTGTCGAGCGTGTTGTCCTTGTCGGTGCGGGCGAGGATGTCGGACAGATCCTTGCGTGTGTCGTCGCAGAACGTGACCGTCAAGCATTCTGCCACTTGCCACTCGTGTGGAAACAGATTGGCGTGCTGCTCGTCGTGCGTCTTGAGCGTGCGCTTGAGCCATGCATACCGTCTTGAGATGTCGCCCAGTCCGGCAACTTCTGGGTTGTTTCGGAAGATGCTGCGGTAGTCTTTGAGCTGCAGATCGCAGTACCAGTCAACAAGCGGCGTCCTGTTGGCAATGGTTGTGAGTCGCCCATGGTCTAATGATCCCACGCAATCCTGCGCTGCATACTTGGCATCAAAGTCCATGCTCTCGACTACAAGGCACGCGTCATTGAGCACTTGTGCCTGATGCTTGTATGTGCCGTTGATGAAGCTGCTCAAGCACAGCGTCAGTCAGCACGAGTCGGCAGTCTTAGGTGAGAGCAGATCGCACAGAGTACCTGGCTTCAAACTCGTTGAAGATGGTGCGCTTCATCTCTGTCTGGAACTGCGCAACAGCGTCGCAGAGAGCCGCGACTTGCTTGACATTCTTGAACGCCTTGAAATGCTTGACAAGCTCAAGAACAACCTGCAGCAAATGCGCCGTCTCCCGGTACTGCTTACGATTGGCAACGCCCTTGAGCTGCTCCAGCGCATTGACTGCCACGGGCGATTAGGCACCAGAGTCACGTGTAGAGCGGTGGCGCAGGGCAGACTCACCAAACATCTGCAGTCTGCGCAGCACATTGATGGTGTGCGTGAGGTTCTTCTTGGCACGGTCAAGGGACTTGATGTCGTGTGTGATCTCGAGCACCAGCTGCTCAGAGTCGCCGGCCCTTGACTTGATGGCCTTGATCCTGGACACCAGATCCAGGATGGCCTGCTTGACCTCGACAAGCTCTTGTCGCGTCTGCTGGCTGGCATCAGTCTGGTGGCGAACCAGGTCCTTGAGCTCCTTGTCAAGCATCTTGATCTGGCGCTTGAGCTTGTCCAGCACCTTGTCCGCGGCCGATAGCGACTGCTCGTTTGGAAAGATGTTGTTGACATACTCGATGGCATTGAGGTCGCTGGTATCCAGAGCGTCGCTGTGGGTCAGGATCTTGGACAGCTGGCGGTCGATGTCAGCGCTGAGCCGGATGATGTCGTGGTTGCCCTCCTCAAAGTCGGCGGCTGCAGCGGTGGATGCAGGGCCAAACATGCTGCTCTTCTGGGTGTCTGTGAGAAGCGATGTGTCGATGGCCGGCGACTGCAGGTCACCGCCGCCGCCGCCGCCGCCAGCAGCAGTGCCGCCAAGCTTTGCTGCAGAGAAGCCAGTGCCGATGGTCAGCTTCTGGCCAGCACGGGCTTGAGCCGACATGCTTCCAGATTGTTTTGTGGTGGCGGACAAACGTCAGCTTGGACGCGACGGTTCATTGTGGGTTGGGGAGTGGGTCTGCAGGCGTGTCTGGTGGACAGGCAAGCAGGTCTGCCACTCGAGCCGCCCACAGAGCGCGGCAGGAGGAGTCGCAGCGGAGCTGTTCTGGCAGCTCATCGTCCACAATGCCCTGATCGCCCATGAACGAGCGCCAGGCTTGGTCAATGACGTCTTTGGGGATTTGGCTTGCTTGGAACAGCAGCAGGCCGTGCCTTGGAGCGGCATTGGCGGCCTGGGGCGGCACAGTCTCAGCGGCAGCTGCTGTCGAGGGCGTGGCAGAAGGAGCTGGCGTGGGGATGGGCTGCTGCACCTGCCGGATCGTGCAGAGGCGCGAGAGGACAAGGACGCAAGAGGCAAACAGCGAGTCGGACCCAAAGCTCAGCCGGAACTTGCGGACGGGCCGCTGGGGCGGATGCGTGTAGCGCACCCACAGCTGGCGGTCGCTCGACTGCCAGATGGCGCACTTTGCTGCAGCAATCGACGCGGGCGTCAGGTCCAGGCTCTCCTGTGCATGACAAGCAGGCAGCCAGGCAGGCGTGACGCGCAGGAGTGAGAGACACGCTCGCTGGATGTGCACGGACCGCGTGTCTCACAAGCGTCTCACGCACCAAACAGAACTCGGCCGACGGATGCGAGCACTCGAGACGGAACTGCGGGCAGGCCGGCGCTGGCCCGGCCGCGCTGGCTGGCGCACTGCTGGACACGGAGCCCTCGCACACGGAAAAGATCAGGGGAGACAGCGGCCACTGCACCCAGCGCACGGTCTGCCTTGCTGTGCCCGCAGCTGAAGCGGAGCCCGCCACAGTTGTCTGAGACATTTGCGATCCCGCCATGTCTGCAGCCTCGGCGCCTGCTGCTGGCCCGCCCAGCGTCTCCAGATACGTGTACTTGGCCACTGGGAAGCGATGCACCGATCCTTGGTCCGCAGCCAGAGCGCCAACTGCACCATGCATGGCAACTTGGAGAACAATATGGTTCATTTTCCCTCGGCTACATGCACGCCATCCCACTCAGGCGGCGGCGGATCTACCATGTAATGCTCGCAGCGTGACAGCAGGACCTTGGACGGCCCGTCGTTCGACACCTCGACGGCCGATCTGAATATCTCTGCTGCCTCTGCAAACATGCGGCCCTTGTATAGCCCAAACGCCGACTCGTACAACCGTATTGCCTCTGCGACCTGCGGTTCCAGCTCGTCGGTCTTGCGACCCAGAAGCTCAAACATGCGCACACTCGTCTTCTTGCCCGTGACCACCACCGACTCCACTTCGCGTGTCAGGAATGCGTCGCCTGTTTCCATGAGCGTGTACTCTGTCACGAGGATGGTGATGCCGTAGTACTTTGTAAGCCCCTCTGTGCGCGATGCGAGGTTGACTGCATCGCCGATACAGCTGAATTCCATGCGCTTGGTCGAGCCAATGTTGCCAGACAGCACCTGGCACGCCACATGCACGCTCGCGTGTCAGCCAAAACAATCCGTGCACTCCCATCATGCCTGGGCTGTGTGCGCACTCACCATGCCAGTGTTGACTCCGATGCCAATCTTGATTGTTTGCTTGCCAGCTGCTGCACGCTCCTTGTTTGAGATGGCCAGACTCTCTCGCATGCGGAGCGCCGTATTGCACGCGTGGACGGCATCTTCCGGACTCGCAAACGGCACGCCAAACACGGCCATCACAGCATCGCCTGTTTCCCGTGCATCACGGCCGTTGTCAGCAAGCAATTCTTGAAGCACTTGAAAGTAGGTGGGCAAAGCCACGGCCATCTCACCAATGAACTTGTCCAGAATGCCCTGCTCGTCTGTGATGGCATTGACTGCATCGGTAAAGTGGTGGTTGAGCATCTCGACGACATCTGTCGGCTCCATGCCCTCAGACAACGTCGTGAACGACCGGATATCACTGAACAGGATCGATACTTTCTTGCGCTTTCCACCGAGCTGCCCGTTGTCCTCCATGACTTGCTTGGCGAGCGCAGGCGACATGTACCGACCCAGCGTCATCACAGCGCGTTTTTCGGACGAAATGTCGTCCACGACAATGACGACACCCTTGCTGCCAATGAGGGGCATCACCTGGTAGTTGACAATCACGGTCGAGTTGTTGGATCCCTTGATCTCGTATTCGGCCGAGTAGATCGACTGGCCATCCTCGTACACTTGCTTGATGTCGTTGATGAGGTGGTGGTTCTCTGGGTTGATCCACTTGTCACACGGGTTCTCTTTCATAAACTCTTCTGTCGTCCCAATCGCATTTGCAAACCAAGGACGGTTGGATGTGTGCTGTTGGTCATGATCGTGGATGGTCAGCGTGGCAGCCCGCCAATCCCAATCAGTGCTCATAGGATGCACGCACCATTTTCATCTGTGGATCGAGGGTAATCACACAGCTGGTGATGGAACTTAGGATGCCCTGCAGATAGATGCGCATGTCCTCGGTCTTCTTGAACAGCTGGGACTTTTCAATCGCAACGGCAGCTGTTGCATCGAGATGGAGATCAGCTGCTGCAACCACACATGCCGCACGCTGCCCATGCATCTAACCTTGTGCAGAGAACGAGCTCAGAATCATCTCGTCTTCGGCTGAAAACGCGCCAGCCTTCTTGTTGATCATCTGCGTGACTCCAATGGCCTCACCGTGCAGATTCTTGATGGGCATGCACAGAATGTTGCGTGTGCGGTATCCTGTCTGCTTGTCGACCGCTGGGTTGAAACTACAGCAAACCGTGTTCGCCGCCGTGTCAGTTTACGGCACACCGCACGATCGGTACACATCCGGCAACTCACCGTGAATCCTTGTACGCATCAGGAATGTTGATTGGTTCTCCCGTGGTGAAAACAGCTCCAGCAATGCCGGCATTGCGAGGAATCCGGATCTCCTGCACTGAATCTCTGCCCTGAATAATCGCACGCAGCTGTTTCCGTTCGCTGTCGTTCAGAAACAGCGTGCATCGGTCTGCCGAAAGCAGCTCTTTGGCCGACTCCATGATGTGCTTGACAAGAACATCAAGCTCCATGATCGACCCAAGCGACCGCGTCGTCTCCAGCAGCACCTCCACCTTTTTCTGTGTATTGCGCATGGTCTCGTACATCTTGGCGTTGCCCATGATGGTGCCAGACGTGATGCCGAGCGACTTGAGCAAATACTCGTCCTGGTGGTCAAAGTAGCATTTCTCGCCCTCGTTGTTGAGCTTGTTGACGACTTCGAGAACAGCCAATGTCGTGCCGTCATTGGAGCAGATGGGCACGCAAATGATCGAGTGGGCTTGAACACTGCCGCCGCGATAGTCAATGTCGTCTTGGAACTTGGGATACGTCAGTGGATCGCGGACGTTGATGAGCTCACCCATCTCGGCTGCTTGGCCCGCAATGCCGTACCCGGCTGGAAACCTTGCCATTCCGACAAGCTCTCGCTCGCGTGCACCGAGACCGGACGATTGCTGCTCGTACGCCGTGAGCTCGCCAGTCTCGGGATCGATAAGGTACATGAGCACAAGCTCGGCATGGATCATGCGGATGGCGTCATCAAGGATTTTGTCGAGAGCGTTCTCGAGGTTGAGATCGAGAGCCATGGCCGCACTCACAGCCAGAAGGCTGTCGACACGCTCAAACAGCGCCAGCATGCTTCTAACAACCTCGCCCTTGGCCTGCTTGTCCATCTTGTCCAGCTGCTCGATAAACTTGGGGTCATAGTACTTGTGCAGCAGCCCTTCAACAATGGTCTCGTGGTCCATGGCAATGAAGCGGATGGGCTCGCACACCTCTTCTTTTGGCACGTGCTGGTTGTTGGATTGCGATTGGGCCGTCTCGAAAAAGGTCGAAACGCGAAGGCTGGGCACATGGCGTCCATGTCCTGTGTTGGGAACGAGTTGGACAAACTCATCCGGCGGTTCCCGCTTCCTGGCCGGCGATTGATCGACTGGTCCAGCGAAGATCGGCGCTGCAGTTCAGACTGGGGTGCTCCATTGTTGCGACGGTCGATAAAGCTCTTTGCTTCCAGGTATGCTGTTTGTTTTGCACCGCCAAGGCAGAGTCAGCGACAGGGTAATGCCATGGAGCATAACAGTCGCGGAGTTGTACAATACATTTGGATGATATCTCTGCTGCCCTTGTGAGGAGAGGGATGCCGCCGAGCTTGATAAAGTCGGCCGACGCCGTTGCTGTTGATCCAGACAGCAAACGAGTCAGTTGAAAGCGACTCGCCACAAGGTGACCGACTGTGCCAGATGAGCCAAAACACAACACACCGTTGGCGTTGAGGATGATGTTTACAAGGACGCAGATGCTTGCTTCGACTTCTGGCCACGACGTTGCTCTTGGGATAAGAGACAAGAGGGCGGAGAGGATCCCTTCCTCATAGAGCAGCACAGGCATGGGCGGTGCTATGGCATGAAACATGGCGATCAGCAAACTGTGAAAGCCAGGCAGTCCAGACGTGCATGCATACATGTTGCCTCTTGGCATAGGCGTATGAGAATGCCCAACGACTCGAGAATCCGCTCTTGCGTCGTGTCACAGTCGGTCAGTCGCGCTAGCTGGAGTCCTATGCGCGACATGTCTGGTGCAGGAAGGCTGGACGGCGCGGGCGGGATTGGTGAGTTGGCGCTCATGGGCGACCCAGACTGGCCCGGCTGTGCACTGTTTGGCCGTGACCGAGGATTGCGTGGCATCAGCCTGGAGCTCGAGTTGAAGCTGTTGCCGAGATCCGATGAATCTGCAGATGAGTCTATTGTCTGGTGACGTGTGGGAGAGTGCTGGCCGCCGGTCCCTGCCGGTGATCCGCCAGTGGATGGCGGCAATGGAGTAGAGGTTGAAGCTAAAGAAGCCCGTCGCGGCGGTCTGGAATGTTGGTCGTGCTCGCGCAGCATGGCTGCGACGGTGGGTGTCCGGCCCACTCCTTTGGATTGATCGATGCGCACTTTGGTATAGAATCCAGAGGTGTGTGCTCCGGTTGGGTAGGATTGAACGTGACGGACACCAAGCATGGCTGTAGCGCCAGGCTGCAGATCTTCTGGTGGAGGACTGGTGGTGGGCGATATGGTTTGAGTCGGATGCCGGCCTGAAGTCGAGTTGCCTGATGCACTCTGCATGTTGGTCGGAGATCCGTGATTCTGGGTCTGTCCTGGTCCATCGCCGGCGCCATTTGGAGACACAGACGCGGAAGTGACAATCATACCGTTGAGCGCATTCTTTGCAATGGTTGGAGATGTTTGCGGCGTGACGCCTGGAGATCCGGCGATGGATGGTGACGCTGTGGATGCCGACGTTGCAACAACCGCAAACGCTTCGCGTGCGCCGTGAAACGGGGCCGTCATGGCGACTGCCTGGCGAGTGGCCGCCATCTGGGTCTGCACCGTGGCGGAATGCGTCCTCGTGTAGTTTTGGGCATTCTTTTCCTTTGCAGCCGCCTTGGTCTTGATGGTGTTGATCGCTGCGCTCGACGGACGTGGCATGGCACCGCTGGCAGTTGTCCATTTGGTGCTTGCGGCAGCCTGCACAAGCCTGTCTACGTCGGTGCCCTGCAGCTGGAGAGACATGCTCACTGGTGAACCCAAAGAAGTGACGGTATTGTTTCCTTGCTGTGGCCGCGTGCTGTGCGATGGCGATTGCTGTCCAGACCGCGAGGATGTGCGAGAGGGTGGGCGTCGCACGGGTGATGCTGGCCTGCTCATGGATCGCGGCACGGCGTCTCGATCTGTGGGCTGCTCGGAGGACAGCAGGCCGCCTGATCCCCCTCGGCCGCCCAGAGCTGCTTGCTCCTCAGGAAGACCGCCAAGAGTGTAGACATGCATGGCTTTGCGGCCAGCATCTGACACAGAAGGCTGCATCATACACACCAGATGGGCTTACTTTTGGAAAACAACAATGGGCGACAATCCGTTGGTCGAGACGAAATGCCCTTGCATCTGGGTTGCCACATGATCGTGAATCCATGTCCCGCGTTTCGCTGCAAGACTTGAGACGCGTTTCGCTGGACACGGCCAATGTCGGTAGCGGCGTTGGCGTCGGCGGCGTCGGCGCAGGCCTTGCTGCTTCAAAAGGATCTCTCAGCGGCCTGGGCTTTGCCGCTGGGAGTGGCTACGGTCTTGATGGACTAGCACGCTCAGTCACCACTGGAAGCGCGTCGATTCCACAAGCCGGTGCGACTGGAGCAGCAGCAAACAGACGCTCGTCACTTCGCCATGCCACGTCTGTAGCCGATGGCTTGCGGAATGCAGGAAATGCTGCGAGCGGAAGGGGTAGTGGAAGTAGCATGGCTCCTGGAAACCCCATCCCCAGATCAATACTAGAGGACAAACCGCAACGGAGTACCGCTCTGTCTCGAGCCATATCGACGCCTAAACTGTCTCGTGCTCTCTCGACTGCGTCTGGCCTTGCTTACACTCCACCTCAGCCGCCTCCGATTCCGTCGTCGCTGAGACAGAAAACAACCAAAATTCAGTGGCGACGGTCAACCGAGAGCCAGATCATGCTGTCCTCCAAAGCCGTGGTCAAAGACTTGCCCAACACAAGGTGAGCCCAACGGCTGGCGATGAACAGCCGCTGGCGCTGATGGCTGACATTGCCAGTCAAGGATGTACCGCGATCAGCTCAGCCACGATGATATCGGTGCTCTGGCGACAGAGATTGAGCTGCTGCTACGGTCGCTGGAGTCGTCAAAAGGAGGCGAGTGTACCTGCCGCCGCCCATGCAAAGTCGGTGCATGCGACTGATCGCTGCCGTACTGCTGTACAGGAAAGGAGATGCAGGACCAACTCTTTGACTGCATGTCTGGATACTCACGCAAGACTTTCCGCATGTTGAAAAAGGCATGTGGCGTGCATGTGCTTGCTGTCTGTCGGAGCATCAGCCGGCAATCGCCGCTAACGTTGGACACAGACTCGGATGGATGGACTGGACGAGATCCACAACATGCTCTCTGTGCTGCCTTTGTCGTGCAAAAGCGATGCGCATCTCGTCTCGGCAACAGGCGTTTGGTGCCGTATCCAGATCGCGCTTCTTGTACGGTGGGGAATGCCTGTAACTGCTCTGTGATGCTGAGTCGGGCATGTTGGATCAACTGACCCGATCTTGCCCTCAACCGCTTTGTGTATCATCTTATGCAGGATATGATCATGGACCGCGACGAGACTGTCAACAATATGCTGCATGACTTTGAGCAGATGGAAGAAGAAAACTCGCTGTTGCGTGACTTTGTCGATCAGCACTCGTCCTTTTCACCTCAACGCAAGGTGGAGATCCAAGTCAAGCAGATTGTACGCAAGCCGTCTTTTGTCAAGGTACGCAAGATCATGGCTTGCACAATCACAATCACAATCATCGAATGCACCGGGACTGACGGTTTCATTTGGCTTGCATACAGCCAGACACTCTAGAAAAGCAGACGGATACTGCGGACTTGCCGGCCGACGACAGAGTGCCATCACAGCACAATCTGAATCGCGCAGCCAGTGCCGTTGGCAGCGGCGAAGACGGTCTGGCTGCGCAAAGATCAGACAGCAACCTGCTTATGCTTTCTCAGAAGCGAGCACAGATGAGCAAGCGCGACAAACAGATCCAGACAGATCCAGTCGAGTTTGCAGACGAGGATAGCGATGCCAGAGTGTTGCATGAGATGGTCATGAATCCCGCCATTCCAGACTTGTTTGACAAGGCATCTGGTACAGACAGAGTAAGTCTGTGCGGCCACGCGATGCCCCAATGCCTGAAAATGCTGACTCGAGAACACTCTGAACATACAGCCTATACCGACGTTCCGTACAGCATCAGTGTTTGCGGATCTGCCCCATCCCATTGAAGCCAAGTACGCCGATCTCAACAATGTGTACCAGAAGCTGCTGCAAGAGGTCAGTTCACGGCAATGCATTGAGTAGATGCAGTCTACAACCCTCTTTGCTGACGTGCGGTGTCAACATCCAGAAAGAGTCGGCAGGAATCATGTCTGATCACTCTCTTGCAGAGCTCAAGGCCATGTACGAGGGCCAGCTGGCGAATCTGAGAGAAACAACTTCGGTGGGATTGGTGGCGTTGCGATTGTGCGCCGTGGGATGGCATGAGCAGCATGCTAATTTTGCCATGGGGGTTGGCGGCCATAGCAACAAATCAAGTCTCTCGAGTCGGCCAAAGAGGATCTCGAAAAGGCGCTGCTCAAGTGCGAAGATGAGGCACGAGAGTACGAGTATGAGAAAGGACGGCATGCAATGGAGACGAATGAGCTGCAGCTGCAGATCACATACTTTCGCAGGGAAGGTATGCATGTGTGCGGACCGTGTTTGCAGGGTGAACCATGCGATTGAGTCGAGCAGCAGCTGACTCTGGCAGCAAACAGTTGATGGCTTGCGGCATATTGAAGCCACGCTGCAGCGCGAAAACGAGACGTTCAAGCATCGCATCAAGGTTGCACAGGGAGATGCCAGGCTGGCCGAGAGCCGTATTGCGGCATTGACAGCCGAGGTGGGCGAGCAAAAGGACGCGAATGTCCTGCTCACAAAGCGGCAGGAAGAGACGGCATCCACGTTGGCCGAAACGGAAAGGGAGCGGAAGGAATACGCGCGAGCGCTCAAGGAAACGGAGGATGCGCACACGCTTTTGAAGGCACACATGGTGCAACTCAAAGAACATGTTGCCGAAATCGAGACGGTCAATGCTGAGTTGGCAACATCTGCCGAGATGCAATCAACGAGCGGCAAGTGGTCGAGGGCAAGAACGAGGAGTTGGAGAAGATCATTGGCGAGTTGATGCAGTATCCCGAGTCTGAGCTTGGACCGGACTTTCGCCTCAAAGGTTTGCACACGTTTGCGCCATGCCGCACATTTGAGGGATGTGACAAGCATTGGATTTGATGGCAAGATCTGCCGCTTACAAACGAGACGCACTTGCTGCTGCGTCGCATGATCGAGACCAACAATCTGCGGATTATGCTGCTGGAGAGGAAGAATGCGCAGTACCGGTTCATCCAGATGCGCGAAGGTGTGTGTTGGTGTTCAAGCCGCTGGTTCGGTTTCAACCACTTTTCTGCAACAGCAGCTGATCAGGTGCGATGCTGGTAACAGTTGAGATCCATGGGCAGCCAGAGTGGCCGCTGTATCATCCGGTGCGAGCCGGCACGCTTGTGTACGAGAAGACGGCGTTTGGGAGACCGGGCACAGCAGACTCACAGCCAAAGACGCCCAAGAGCGACATGACGTACATTATTGGATCCATCGACGGCAGTCGACCAGTCAGTGCGGCATCGATCCGGCTATTGCGGCCACGGAGCTCCATGGAGCGCGCCATCACTCCCGTCAAGAATGTGGGTGCAATTCCACATCAAGGGCAGGCACAGAGCCAGCACACGCGACGCCACTCGTCTGCAACCACTCTGTCACGGCCAATGTCGCGCGCGTCGGTGAGCACATCTGTCACGGGTGCGACAGCAGGATCGTCCGTCTCGAGCATGTACAAGCAAAAGCAGCACAGTAGCAACACGAGCCAAGCAGGAATCAACTCGCATGCACGCGCTGACGAGCTTGACACTGTCAACATGAAGCTGTACGACTCGCACCACCCGCCACGCGAGCTTGCCAAGTACTTCCAAGGCTTTGAGACGATCGAGCATCTGAATGCAGACATGGACGGATCTGCCGCCATGGCACCAACACCGGATGTGTCGTACGAGCAGTCTCCTGGGCCGTTGGACGGGCAGTCAGCGGGCACAGCATGTACGTGCACCAGCGTGATCGGTACCCGGCCCGGCCTGCCACCGCTGGCAGCCGTCCTGTCTCTGCGCAGCCGCTCTCTGTTCGATGGGCGGCGTGATCGAAAATGAAATTACTGTACCAACGACAAAAATCGAACGAGATGGTCTGTTGGTGCTGCGGAGGCGATTGCGGCAGGGCTGCTGGCTGACACTGCGTGCGTGCTGCGCTGTGTCTAGGGCGGTGGTTCAAAGTTGCCGTATGCCAAGTGGGCTTGGTCCAGCTACAGCGCCTGGTGGCCGCAGGCCCGCACCCCCGCCGGCAACACCTTTTTGACAGTGTCCATCCTGGTCGCCTCTGGCGTTGCCCTCTTCAACTGGTCGGCTGAGAAGGAGGTGTGTGTGTGGTGCTGTGGAGACGCTTGCTCGTGCTGCTGCTCGTGCTCCTGCTTGTGCTGCTGCTCGTGCTGCTCGTGCTGCTGGATGCAGCCACTGTCTGCGTGCGGCCGTCTTGTCTTGCTGGCATGGCACTAACCAGATGTTTGTGTCCTGCGGACCAAGACCCGTCACTCGTACCCTCTCTACTGGATTCCGTCGATGCTCTGGGCAAAGGAGTTCCACGTAAGTCGACCGGCCGAGTCTGTTTGAGCGGCCATGGACAGGCTCGCTGACCACAGCGTCTGCATTCACAGGACCCCGTGTCGGTTGCTTTCTGGAAGGAGCAGCTGGCCAAGGAGGGACGCGAGTGGATCGAGCCTATCCCCAGCTGGTGGCCATTCAAGAAGGCCGTCAAAAACGAGTAAACCGGCCCGCGGATCTGTCAGTACGGCCCCCCGCCGTTTGTTGGTCCATCTGGCATGCTCGCACTCGACGATCTCTACTACAACCCTTGAACAAAGCCACAACTACCCACTACCACGCATTCGCTCTTCCACGGCTAGCAGCAGCCATTTGTACCATCTGTTGATGTATTGCTAGGCACATCTTACAATTCATGTCCTTCAGGATCATCCGATAGCATAGCCAGAAGAGTCAACAGAACAAACAGAGCTGCCATAATCATGATGGCGATGGTCGTGCACCATCCGCTCGACGCCGGCCGTTCCGCTCCAGGACGCGGAATCTCGGCAACCATGCATGTGCCATCAGCCGACCCACTGGCAACAAACGTGCCTTGGTGGCTGATGTCGAGTGACGTGACGGGAAAGCCGTGTGCGTCTGCAATGCGCATCACGCGCTGTATACCGTGCCAACCGTGCCAGATAGAAAGTCAGCATGCCAAGCCTGACGCATGCGAAATGTATCAGCCACACACCGTCAGAGATCTTGCCGTGAGCACCGTGACACTCAAGTCAGACGATCCAAAGGCAAGCAGGGATCCATCAGTGCTTTAAAATGCCTGCAATGTCAGCAAAGAACACGTGCAGCACAGTCACGTTGTAGCAAGGCCAACCTGAGAGCGAATGCCGTGATGGGCTTGGGCGACACTTGGGTTGTCGAGATGAGTTTCTTTTCCTTCAGGTCATACTTTTGGATAAAGGCTCCCTTGCGCGACTTTGCATTGAGGACCACAAACAGCACGTCCTTTGTTTCCTTTGTGCCAAACCTGTCAGGTCTCAATCAGTCTGCTGATCGCATTCAAGCAACTACAAGACTGCTCGCCCGGACTTACCGCAGAGCACGAAAATCACACACCTCCGTGCCGACCGTCTGCCGAGGAAGCTCCCAGCGCGTCTTTGCCTTTGTAGTGTCAAGCAAACGCAACGTCGTGGGTGTAACAATGCCGATTGACGAAACAGCCGCATCGAGATGAATATCGCTAATCTCGGCCCCGAGCTCTTGTGGCGGGAATGCATGCTCGAGTGTCGGCCACGACCAAATGCAAAACTGGCCGGCGCACGCCAGATTGTATCGTGTTAGGCTGATGGTGTTTGTGTGAAGCATACCGACATTCGTGGCATGTTGTTGACCCACCTTTCCATCGGTGCTTCCAGTGCAGAGCAGTTTGCCGTCGCTGCTAAAGCGCGCAACCTTTTGGTGGTCAAACGTGTCCAGGCTGTCCAGAGTCTTGACGGCCTTGACATATCGAATCCTGCCAATCGTCCTGGCAATCAGCATCCCATGCAGAGTGAGGCGAGTGATCTGCAGAGAACACCTACGCCGACTTCTGGATCAGAAAGACTCTGCCGTTTTTGTTGTTCCCAGCCTTGACGATTGCTTCAGGGCTGTTGACCGACGCAATGAATGCTTTCTCCTGAGAAGCAAGTCAGGGATCTGGCCCACATACACGCAGGCATGTGTGAACAGAGGCAGACGGACCCTTGGGTGGACAGCAATGTTCATACAGCCATCGTCCTCTTTCGAAAGCAGATGCTCCGAGACCATGGTCAGATCAAGCTTGGGCGTAACGATATCGAGCAAGGTCTGCCGTTGTTGGTCGTTTGTCAGTGTTGGGCTGCCGCGCGGAACACGCAGCGATGTGGCGCATGGCAGATGCAGCAGAGAGCAGCGACTGGCTGGCCGGCTGGCTGGACAGACATGCAGCTGCGAGACAGCTGGGCAGATGGCAGATGGGCCGGCACAGCATGACATGTCCACAGCTACGCACCACGGCATTCTTGACACCTGCTCTGGATGCTCCTCCTCCACCACCGACCAACAGCTTGTTCTCGGACGGCGTGAAGGCGATGCTGAACACTGGATAGCCCATGGGGTGGCTGCGGTGTGCAGAAGACAACGAGGAAGACATGGCTGTATTGATGCTGCCGTATTGATGTCGTCGAGGTGCTGCTATCGGTTGGCACGGTCCGCTGGCCACGATTGTGAGGCTGGAGGCAACTTCGTCATCTTGAGCTTGAGAGTTTGCCGCTGATTCGCCCACAACCAAGTCACGTGCCGTTTCACGTGACCCGCCAGCCATTTCAGCCATTTTAGGCATCGTCGGGTCCTCACCATCGATCTGAGCAGTGACGTCCTTGAAGGTGGCATGCTCGCAGTTGTGTGTCGTCCACTGGCCGCCCATGCCGGCTGCTGACGCTTGTGCCATGGCATGATATGCAGGCTGGACTGCTGGGAAACCAACGGCGGCCCATGAAGCGGCACGCACAACCAGACAACGAGCACGACGCCAAACGCACACGGCATCCACCAGTCGCCTCTCCGGCCGACTGGCAGGCGTTGGTGGCACTCGACGAACCAACACTGGCGTCACGTCTGGCGCAGCTGTCAGTTTCACAGCTGTGCGCAACAACGCAAGGAGTGCGTCAACACCTGCTGGCCGTTGCCACGCCAACGCTTGCAGGCGCTGGATCACCAACCGTCGCCGAAACAGCTCGCCTCTGCAGAGAGTGCCACAGCGCCATCAAAGCATCAAGGAAGCACTACTCGTCTCTGTCATTGCCGTCATCGACTGCCCAGAAGCAAAGGCACGCTGCAGATTGCATGTCGCTCGATCGCGAGATGCAGCGTGTCCTCGAGACCATCGTGCAAGTCGTTCGGCAAGCCGTCAAGGCGTCCAGACCAACTGCAGAGGCCGATCAGCCGCCTGCCCCAGCAAGAACGCCCGCCTCGGTCCTGCTTCAATCGGAAGTCTTGGACCTACTTGAATGCGCGGTCGTAGACGCCGCCTCGGTCACCATCTCAACGCATGCACGTCGTCTGCTTGTGCTGGACGACGAACCAGACAAACTCGACCGCGTTGTTGGGCCATATCTGTGCAAGGTCGCGATCGAGTCCCCAGCAAACACCATCCCCCACGCGTCTCTTGCTCGCATCCTGCGTCTCTTGTCCTTGTGGGTGCAGTCCGGTTTGCTGGCCGAGAAACTCTGTGCGACACTTGCAAGATGGGCATACGACCGGCTGGGCAAACTTGTCCAGGCATCCGCAGCAACCGCCCATCTGCAGCACCAAACATCACAACAACAGCAGCAGCAGCAGCAGCAAGTTCAGAGAATTCTGATCAACGGGTTCATTCGACTGCTCTTTGCGATTGTCAAGGGACTGCCAGGCGCCGTCGCAGCATCGCAGATCAGGACACCGGTACTCGCCCAAATGTGCCGTGATCTGACCGTCCTCTCCAACGCCACACTCGGTGCCACGAGTAATCGGGTTTTGACGATGCACAAGCAGGACCGGCTGCAATCACGCTGCACGCACTCGATCTGCTGTCGTTACTTGCTGAGCGCGACAAGGCATTGCGCTCCATCCTATCCGGCGATACCATTCACGCACAACTAGTTCTGCTCTTGGTGCTGGCAAGCAAGCGGCTAGAGAGTTTATCGTCAAACTCTGCATTCAACACCGTGGGCCCTGGAGCACAAGACATGAATCGAGCATTGGACATTGCGCGTGTCGTCTGCCAGCTGTTCATCCTTGGCGGGCGGCTTAGTTCGACATGCGTTGTTGGATCAATGGACGATGCACGCGTTGTCCAGAGCCAAGAATCAGCAGCCGCCTTTTCCGCCGTCGCAGCCATTCTCAGAGTCCTCGCGCCACTGGCTGACCCGGTTATAGACTCTCCCGCTGCAGCAGTCACAGCCATGCATCCAGCACAAGCTTCGCCAAGACTATTGATGGATTCCCACCAGCTGCGTCTGTGTCGACCGTCGCTCCTGCAGTGCTTGCTTGACGTGATGCCGTACGAGATCATTGTCAGCCGCATCGAGCCCAACGACGAAGCGCCAGCCATGGCAATCCAAGGCGAGGCTTCGAATCTTGTGCGAGACAATCTTGCCGCCTCGCTGGCCGGCCTCTTTGTCGCAATCCACTCCAGTGACTACTCCTCCAAGCACCCACACGCAAAAGTCGCGATCCTTGGCCAGAAGCTGTTGCGGCTGGTCTGGCATTTGGCAACGGTCGAGGGGTTTACGGATCAGTTCCCAAGGATTCACGCAAGCGTAATGGTTCCATTTGTGCGACTGCTCTCCATTTACACACGGTTCATGATCCTTGGTCCGTCGCAGGACGGAGTGGATGCCGCGGGCCTGTCAAGGAACGGCCATGTCCCAATCAAGAAGCTAGGCGAAAAGACGCTCCAACTGCTGGCTCGATTGCTGGATGTGAAGCCAGCACGGACAGCTCTCGTCGACGCGGGCATTCTGGAGTCGCTGGTTTATATGCCGTTCATCGATCGTATCTTGTCAGCCAAAGTGGAGACACATCAGATGGAGGCAGCTCGCGCACTGTTGGCGCTGATCGCCCAAGCATCGCAAGACTCGAACGTGCGGTTCAAGATGAAGGTTGGCGTGCTTGGACAGCGGCTGGTCGACGAATCCGGCGCTACTCAACCATCCGCACAAGTGACAGCAAATGCGCAGCCATCGCCAAACGGAATCATTGCATTCGCAGTCGCCCTGGTCATTGGCATATCGCGTCTGCTTTGCCATTCTCAATCAGCCGCACCTACAGCGCCTGCCAGCATGCCAGAGTCGCGTGGGGTCTTCTTGGAACGCGCTCTTGTCCACAGTCTCCGTCTTTTGACAGAGCACTTTGGTCATGATCGTACTGTACTGTCTGTGCTGGGCAGACCGGACCTGGCACAGCACCTGCTACCGCCTTTGCTGATTGGGGTGATCGGAACGGACGGTCTGGCTGGATCTTCATCTGCGCCACTGTTTAGCAGCCTGCTCGACCTGTTAGAGCATGTGGCTGGCCAGGAGATGCTTTTGCTCGATCTGGACGACGAGCTCGGAGGCGGCGACAGCAACGCTATTGCGGGGCCTGTGTTTCAAGGTGTGACATCATCCACCGTCCGTGCAGCGGCACACTTGCTTGATGCGATCCTGCGACCGACCGAGGCACTGTTGCAAGTCATGCGGCAGCCAAGCATCCTCGCAAGGATCGTGCGTGCCATGACTTCTGCTGACGATCCAACTGTTCAAGAGCTGCTCAGTCGGATTGTGCGACGCCTGTTTCTTGGCCAGGAGCTGGTGCAGGAGATGGTTTCGCGGTGCGGGTACGCACTGATTGTCGAGACGCTCATGGCGTGTCTGGAGGATCCAAGGATGGCGCCGCGTGCTGAGGTGCATTTGGACGCGCTGCTGGATGGTGCCGCATATGATGTGGATGTCGATGCTCAGTCTGGGCAGCAGCAGCGGCAAGTGGCGCTACCCTTGGACATATCGGCATCAGTGGGGCATAGCAAGCGGTCGGCAGATGGCACCAGCAGCAGCGCAACCGGGTCAGGAACGACTGGCCAGAGCAGCTCCGCGTACCATGCTCGGCAGCTTGACATGCTTCTCGTGCTGGCTCTGCGGATTTTGCGATACGCGGAGCGGATGGACACTGATGTTCACAGTCTGGCACTGCGAAATAAGGCACGGCTGGCTGTCTGCTATCTGGGCACAGATCGGCTGCTGGGTCTGACTGGACAGCAGGCAAACTCGGCATCCCTACCATTTGGAAAGCCGTTACCACCGACATCAGCAGCAACGTCAGCAGCATCAGCAACATCTGCAGCACCAACTGGATCGGCGTTTTCCATTGCATCACTTTCTGGACTTGAGACGGTCCAGCTGTCACAGGATGATGCAACTGCATTCCTGCAGTCGCTGTTTGATAGCGTCTTCCCTGTCCCAGGGGTTGACGCAGAGACAGCAGCTGTCGGCCAACAGCAATCAAGCTGCAGCCATAACGGCCTGGGCAGCGACTGGGATGCAGATGGCGCAGATGCAACGGAGGATTGGACACAAGTGCGGATGCGACGTGCTCTCGCGTTTCTTGGGTGGCGATATCATCGGCACGCGAAGCGAGAGTCTGACGAGACACTGGGACTTGCGCGACCGCAGCGGCTGCTTGATGTCCTGTCACTCGACCCTGACGACTTGGACAACAACGGCCCTGCTGATACAGCTGATGCGGATGGACTCGTGTGGCTGGCATTTCCAGACGATCCCAAGAGACTGCATGTGGACAGCCGCATGCTGCAAGATGCATCGCCTGCGTTTGCAGCCATGATGCAAGGACCCTTCACAGAGCGGAGCCAGAAGAGCGTGGTGCTGCAAGACGCAAAACGGTCCACATGGGCAATGCTGGTTGAGTACTTGCGTATGGCGCAGGGCGGCAACGGCAGGGGCGTCTTTGATGCATCACAGATGGATGCCGTCGAGGCTCTCTTTGCTTGTGCACAGCAACACCTTTTTGCCGATCTGCTTCGATCATGCACTGAATGGATGGTGCTGGCATGTGCACATGCAGCACGGACTCGCAGCTGGTCGCTGGCACAGCGTCTGCACTGGCTGATCCTGCGACATCCATTTGTCAACCTGGAGGTGCCGCCTGGCCTGTACCGCCAACTGGTGCAGCAGTCAGTCCAAGCATTGTTGTGGTCAATTGGGACGTCTCCACAATGAAAAGCTTTCAGGGATGCCAAAGTTCATTCCAAGAAGATTCCCAGTCCCCAAGACACTAGATGCCATACCCTTTCGAGCTTTAGGCCGTGCGTAGATCCCTCAGTTATGTCATCCCCCTGGTCCGACACGTCCATGGTGATGTATCCATAAAGTACGCTGGAACACACCATGGGCCGCCTGAAGAAATGCGCACATTCGCAAGGCGAGTGGACGCACCTGTCGGGGACGCATCCTCGACGTGCAAAAAGGAAGCCACAGGCACGATAGGCAAAAATGTACGCTCCCGGGTGGGCTCGAACCACCAACCTTAACGTTAACAGCGTTACGCGCTAGCCATTGCGCCACGGAAGCCCCACCAAGAAAGTGCTCTTCAGCGGGGAATCGAACCCCGGTCTTCCGCGTGACAGGCGGAGATACTAGCCACTATACTACTGAAGATCCCTTCTTGTCTCGATTTCGCCCCTGTGACACTAAGTACATTGCATGCACTAACATCCAGGCATTCTGTCGTTTGTTGTTGTTTGTCGGATTTGTTCATTCAACGGCCTGCCGCATCGTGCGATGAATGCCATCCCTGCCCACTCAATGCTTTCGATGCGGCTGCTCGCCAATGAAGCCATCAGCGACTCAGATCTTCACAGCTGGCTTGTTTATTGGTGGTACACATTAGCACGACGGTTTCAGGCGTTGTTGTAGTGGCCAGACGCAATCTCGCGAATGACGGCGGCGTTGGCAGCACCAGTCGCATCCACAAGCTCGCCAAACACAGAGCCAGCCCGGCCGAGCAGCACATGCGGCGCATCAAACTCGGCAATCTCGCCCTGGTCAAGCACAAGCACGCGGTCAAACGCCGCAATCGTGTTGAGACGGTGCGCAATGCTCAGCACCGTCGTGTCGGCAAACTGCGACCGGATCGACTCTTGGATGCGCTTGTCGGCCTCGGCATCCACCGACGCCGTCGCCTCGTCCATGATGAGCACCTTGGGACGCGCGAGAATGGCCTTGGCAAGACACAGCAGCTGGCGCTGGCCCATCGACAGGTTGGATCCGTTCTCCTCGATCGCCGCATCCAGCTTGTCCGTCTGCGCAGCCACGTAGTCCTTGAGACCCACGAGCGACAGCGACTCCCACAGCTGGTCGTCGGTGTATCCCGTCTGCAGCATGTCGAGGTTGGACCGCACGGTTCCCTTGAACAGCACGGGCTCCTGCGGGATGATCTGCAGGCGAGAGCGCAGCGTCTTGAGACCGAGCGTCGCAATGTCGCGGCCGTCGATGGTGATGGATCCCTTGGATGCCTCCATGATGCGGAACAGGGCCGTCATGAGCGTGCTCTTGCCCGAGCCGGTGCGGCCGACGATGCCGACCTTTTCGCCAGGACGGATGTCGAGCGACAGGTTCTTGATGACGGCGTGGTCGGGACGCGAGTCGTAGCAGATCTGCAGGTCGCGGATGGCAAGTGCACCGGCAGTCGGCCACTCGTCCTTGGTCGCAGGGTCGTTGGGCAGCAGGCGGGCAGCCTCGGCCGGCAGCTCGTTGGCGTAGTAGTTGAGACGCTCGACCGAGTTGAAGGCAGCCTCAAGCTCACTAACTATGAGCAGCAATGCGCCAAACGTCGTGCCCAGACCAATGGCATTGACAATGCTCAGGCCAACCAATGACCCCTTGATGATGTTTGCCGCCGACAGTGCAACGACAGCCAGAACGACGGTGAGCGTGAGCAGCTGCAGACGCAGCATGAGCCACAGACGCGCACTTTCAAGAAACAGGCCGGACTTGTTGAGCTGATCCATCTTGACGTGCTGTGCAGCAACAAACTTGGACTGTGCACCGTACGCGTTGATAGTTGGGATGCCGTTGAGGGTCTCGGAGATATGCGCGGCAAGTGGCGACTTCATGATCGACGACAGACGCTTGAGCTCGCGGTACGACGCCAGGTAGAAACGATAGAACATGGTGGACACGACAGCAATAACGGCGAATTGGACTGCAGCAGTGTATGCGAGACAGCAGAGTGAAAAGAGTATGCCGGTCAGATTAGTACGTTTCAAGTGATCAGATATCCATACAAGAATACACTTCGAGTCGTCCATTACACTACTTACGCAGCAGGATAGGGAACGTATAGATCACCACAACAATCGACGAGGAGAAGAGAGTCATGGCCGTAAACGCGGCAACGAGGAGCATGCTCATGTCAATGTCAAGGAACTTGATGTCCGCGGTCATGCGGTTGAGAATGCGGCCAATGGGCTGGCCGTCAAAGAACGACATTGGTGCGCGCATTAGACCGGCGAGCGCCTTGTTGTGGATTGCGACGGTCGATAGGTACGCCGGGATCGTTACCGAAATGATGACTGCGACTGCATTGGGTAGATCGAGTCCATTGTTGGCAAGGGAGGCAGGGATGGCAACGAGATCGAGCAAGGATAAGACAGTCAGTGCCGTGTGCCACGCCATCGCTACATACGGCGGCAGCCACTTACACAGCATGGCAGACTCGGCCGCTCCAAGACCGATGTAGAGCTTGAAATAATCATTGAGCGACCATCCCCACTTGTCATCCACCCAGATAGATATGGCAATCTGCACCATGCTCGAGGCAGCGATGTTCAGCAGCAGGAGCACCACGAGCAAACCAAAGTAGATGTATCCCGCCGAGATAAAGTACGAGCGGAATGTCTGCAGTGTGACAGCTCCAACGCGACGGTCCTCCTCGATGGCCTTTTCGGTCTTGTACTCCTCGATGGCCTTGATGATCTCGTCGTCCTCCTTGGCTTCCTCCTTGTCCTCTTTGTCGTCCTTGTCGCCTTCGTCGTCAAAGTGGTAGTCCTTCATGATGCCAGAGAGAGCGCTCTCGGGGACAGCCATGAGCTCAGCGAACGTGCCCGTCTCGGCAACACGACCATTGTCAAGCACGACAACAAAGTCGACCTTGGGAAGCAGATGCAGCTGGTGCGTGACAAGCACGACCGTCTTGCTCTTGAGCGTGCCGCAGATGGCCTCGTCAAACACCTTCTTGCCGACGTGCGCATCGAGTGCAGCAATGGGATCGTCGAGCAGGTAGATGTCGGCGTTGCGAGCAATGGCACGAGCGAGTGCAACACGAGCCTTCTGGCCGCCAGACAGGTTGATGCCCTTCTCGCCAATCTGCGTGCCGAGACCGTTGGGGAGGATGTCGAGATCGTGCTCGAGACACGAGGCAGACACGGCCTTGGGGATGTTGGGCCGCACGGACTCGTCGCTGAACACGATGTTCTCCTCGATGGTGCCGGTCAGGATCCACGGCTCCTGAGCACAGTAGGCGACGGATCCAAAGACGGACGACGAGCCAGCCGTCTTGCGCATGCCGCCAATGAGAGCAGACAGGAACGACGACTTGCCAGATCCAACAGAGCCAACGACAGCGACGAGTGAGCCGCGCGGGATGGACAGGCTGATGTCCTCGAGCTTGAACGTCTCCTGCTTGGTCTCTTCGACAGCAGCGGTCTCGCCATCAGCCTTCGGCTCAGCAGACGCGTCCTTGGCGTCCTTCTTGCTCTTCTTGCTCTTCTTGCCCTTTGTGTCCTTCTTCTCGTCCTTCTTCTCGCCCTGCTTCTCGTCCTTCTTGACGACCTCCCAGGTGAATGCAGCGCCGTCGATCTTGATGGCAGATCCGTCCTTGGAGTCGGCTGCCGCGAGCATGGCAGTAATGTCGAGCGCCTCGGCCTCGGGAGCAAGCAGGAATCCACAGACACGCGAGTATGCCACAAAAAACTGAATCACCGATCTGCATGGAAGGTTGGATCAATCAAGCCATGATTGTCAGTGACGTTACATGGGCATGTGGCTGTGCATTCACAAAACGCGTCAAATGCAGCAGAACGAAACAACCGATCTGCATGGACGGTAGATGGCAAACAGGCGGACATCCGCATGAACGCATGAGGAGCCAGCCACTTACGAGAGAGCATTGCCAATGTATCCAAATGGGCCGGCAATCGCAAACACGAGCGCCATGATGCCAAAGACGTTGCTGCTGTTGACTTGGTTGCCAAAGCCAGAGAACGCGACGATGGCAATGGGGACAATGCTTTGCTGCTGCACGATGAAGCAGCCAAAGATGACGATAAGCGGGGCTAGCAGACGACGAATGGCAGACAACTGTGTCGAGCGTGCTTCCTGGATTGAGGCGTTGACGGTCGCTTCGGCAGCCTGGCACTTGATGATCTTGACGCCGTACAGGAACTCGCGCAGACGTTTGGTTCGAGCATCAAGAGACGACATGTACGCCTTCATGGCCATGCCAAACAGCGGGAACATGAACATGGCGACGACGAGAAATCCGACAAACGCACCAGCGACGACCCATGTTGCACGTCCGAGGAGCTTGGAAGCATAGTAGATACCAATGGCGACCTGCGCAGCAGCACCCACAAAGGAGAGCAGCTTGGCGGGGAACGAGACAATCATCTTCGAGTCCGAGTCGACGAGCGTGTTGATCTTGCCAGCGTTGTACTCGCCACGGGCCTTGGGAGAGAGGCGAAGAGCCTTGCCATACAGCGCGTCGACGAGCACCGAGCGCAGGCTCATGGACAGGTTGATGTTGACAACGTCGTCTGCGATCTCGTTGACGGTCTGGAGCGTCTTTGCGGCAATGAAGAGAGCAACGAGACCGTAGACATTGTTGATGATGAGACCCGGTGCGTCTGGGCCGACGAGGATGGCGTTGATGAGCTGGGGGACAAGGAGTGGCACGGAGAGGTTTGCCGTGACAGTCAGAGCCTGCAGAGCGGCTAGAACGAGGCTAGTGCGTGCAGCAGATGGATGGATGGATATGAGATGTGTGATCAGCGCATGCAGTAAGGCACGCCGATGGATTGGAGTGTCACAGCGAGAATGGAGATGGACATGCAAGCCCCTCACAAGTAGCCAATGTATCTTGACGTGAGTGCGGCACCGAGCGATGGCTTCTTGACCTTTTGTGGATCAGCCGTGTGGGCCTTGAACGTGGCCCAGAAGCCATCGAGGACATGGACCATGGCTGCAGCCTTGAAGTCGATGTCGGGCAGATCCTGGATTGTGGATTGTGCATCGTTGTACCCGGTCGTGGTTTCACAAGATTGGGTTTGGAAGGCGCAGCACGGGTGTCAGTGGCCAGAAGAAATAGCGTCTGGTGCACACCACGTAGCGGCAGCGGCCCCGAGAGCATGGTGCTGCACACAGACTGTATACAGCCGCACTGCGAGGAAATTAGCAATGCGAGCAGAGAGACACCTCTTCCTGGAGCGGCTTGCTGAACCCGAGCTTGAGAATAGGCGTCATCCACGAGAGAGAAAAGGCCGACAGGGCACTGCGCTTGATCTGTCTGCGAGGAGCACTGGCGGCCGTGGGAGTGGCGGAGTTGGCAGGCAAGGGCTGCATCTGCATGGCTGCCATTGAGAAGTGATTGGTGCGACGCTTGGCAGAGACGTTGGATGGCGGCGGAGCTTGGCTTATGTACGTTGTTCGGCTGTTGGTAATCTTATGGTGGCCAATCAGCAGCCGCCAGGTTGTGGCGACGTGGACCAACGTGTCAAGGCGCAAAATTTCATCGACTTTGGCAGCCTCTGTGTCCTGGCTGTTTGTCCCGAGCCATGCGGCTGAGATGCGGCTGCCGTCTCACGCCCATGCCGTCTATGCCAAACGAACGCCTCGCCCAGCCGATCACTGACAGGCATCCAGCCATTCTTTTCATGCCGACAGAGTGCCTCCCGCCCCAGCCGTTGATTGCATCTCATTTGTCCATGTGGGCAGTTCTGGCTGCTGCGCTCAATCGCCATCACTGGCAAAGGAGTCTTCTAGAGCGACTTGCGGAGATTCATTCATTATCCATTGCTCATGCAACATCGTTTACAGCGCCACCTACCCACTATGCAACAGCGGCAGCTCCTTGGCGTAGTGGTTGAGACGCTCGACCGAGTTGAAGGCAGCCTCAAGCTCACTGATGCCAACGCGCGCAAGAGGATCAGCACGCGAATGGAGGATCCAAGTGTGTCTGCGTCCGTGTTGCCCTATGCCTCGACCGCCAAGGCAGGCAAGTGCTCGATCCTTGATCCCATAGCTCGACGACGACGACGACGACGACGGGGACGCCTCAGCCCGAATGAAACCAGGCCGCATGAAACCACAAGGAGGCGCACCACAATTTTTCGATGCGGATGAAACGGTCTGCGGCCGTCTCAAGCCACAAGCCGCTTGGCCGCTTGAGCACACTTGCCCAAACAGACGGCAACGCAGGAGCTCTTGCACACCACACACACACCACATACATCCGACCTCGTCTCTTGTACGTTACTCCTCCCCGTATACAGCCGCCTGCCATGCTCCCTCCCCGCACCATCGTCAAGAACCGCAAGAATGCGGCCCACACGTTCAACATGCTCGTTGCCGGCCACGCCCGCAGCGGCAAGTCGTCGTTCATTTCGACCCTCTTTGAAACGCTCAAGGCCGTGAGGCTGCAGTATCCGTCCGCCGGCACGCCCCCGAGCATGTACGGCTCTGCCGAGTCGCTCGACAGAGCGTCGGCCCGCTCGATGCCTGCGTCCAACTCGCTGCTCGACCTGCAGCTGCAGGCGCTCCAGCTGGCCGACCCCGACTCGCCGCTGCCGCCGCGCAACGCTTCGACGGTCATGCCCGCGCCGGCTGGCATCGAGTGCACCATCCCGGGCAGCCGTGAGCGCATGATGCTCAACCTCATCGACTCGCCCGGTCTCGAGGTCCCGCCGTCGCTCTTCAAGGCGTCTGCCGCCAACGAGCCCGTCGCCGAGCGCGTGGCCGGCACCTACCTCAACACCATCCTTGCGTACGTCGAGGGACAGTACGAAGCCACACTTGCCGAGGAGAACCGTGTGCGCCGCAACCCCCGTGCACCCGACTTCCAGACCCACGTGTGCATTTACATGCTCAACCCAGACGTTGTCATTGCCTCGAACGGCCTCAGCGTCGTCGACCGCTATGTGCTCAAGCGTCTGTGCCACCGTGTGAACGTCGTGCCCTGCCTGGCCAAGTCCGACCTGTTCACCGTGCGCCAGCTCACCAAGATCCGTGCGCTCATTGCCAACGATCTCCTCGCCCACGACATCCCCGTGTACGCCTTCCCCGACGACGTCTCCGAGGACGAGGACGAGGAGCCCGAGCAGAACCACAAGGAGGACGGCCAGAACCTTCGCGCAATGGTGCCCTTCCGTCTCGTCAACTCTGAGGAGACGACCGATGAGGGTGCCGCGCCATTCACTGGCGTCGTTGTCAACAACACCAAGATCCTTGGTCGCGAGTACACGTGGGGCGTGGTCGAGGTCGAGAACGCAGCGCACTGCGACTTTGTTGACCTGACGTCGGCGCTCTTCAACGAGTACATGGACGATCTCAAGTCCCACACGCGCGAGGTGCTCTACGAGACGTGGCGCACGGACCGTCTGTCCGACACGCGTGCCATCACGGCCGGCAGAGACAGCGCGGCATCTCTCAAGAAGAACCCGTCCATCTACACGGCCCGCGAGGAGTAGGCGCCGTCTGTCTTTTGGCCTGTTGCTTCGTTGTCTCTGTCCTAGTCTTTTGCTGCCACTGTGTGATCAATGTGATCTGTAGAACCTCAATGAAGGAATCCTTGAACCAATCTGTCCGCCGCATGCCTTGCGTCCGCCTTCCGGGTGTCCTGCGTTCTCCTTCCGGGCGTCTGCAAGACAGATCTGGATGCCGTCCGCGATGTCGGGGTTGCCGCCAGATGGACCATCGATCGACGTTGGCGTTGGCAGCAGCCAGCAATGCGGCTGCTCGCGCCTCTTCGTCGTCGGCAGCAGCAGCAGAGGCAGCAGCGGCAACACCAGGCTCGGCTCTCGGGCCCGCTGCCCTTGCGCTCTTTGACACCTCTCGCAGACCACCGCAGACCGCCAAGCCGCACAAGCTGCCACCTCAGTTTGAAGACTTGTGCGTCCATGTCCCTTGCTCGACCACTTGTTCTCGTCCGACCGAATCTCGCCCATCGGGTGTCGTTGCGAGCAGCCGTGGGCAGGCATGCGGCAGACTGCCCTGCCTGCCAACAACAACAAAAGCCGGCGAGACATGAGAAGCCAGCAGGCGCTGCGCATGAGCATGGCCGCTGACACACTTGCCATGCGTATCGTATGCTCCCGTTTCTCTCTGCTGTTGCTGACGAGCAGCTTCAAGTGCTTCATCTGCTTCGAGAACCTGTCCAAGCCTGTCATGTGTCCCAGCTGCTCCAAGGTTGGCTGCGAAGCCTGCGTCAAGGTGCGTCTGTTGTTTTCCTGCACATCTCCTGTGAACCAGCATCAGCCCGGCTGCCAAGGAGCGTGTCAAGCCAGTCGCGTCTGCACCGATGCCATCCCACACACAGACTGACCCCACGTCGCCTTGAAAACGGCAGAAGTGGCTTGTTGAAGAAAAGAGCCAATGTCCGCACTGCCGGTCGCCGCTGCATGCATCGCAGCTCGTGCATTGCAGGTTCATGGACGATCTGGCTTCTGTAAGTCGCGCGTGCACCTTGACGACCGTTCAACACGCCACGCTGATACACCGCCACCACCACCACCACCACCGCCACCACCACTTGCCGCAGCAACTTCACGGCCTTGTTCTCGCGTCACCAACATCCACACATGACGTCTGCCCAACTCATTCGGCGCCAATGTACTACTTTTGCCACGACTGCGAGGAAGGTCTTTGCGCAGACTGTGCCGTCATTGATGCCAAGGTTTGAAAGGCCAGCCGCTCCTGCTGCGTTCCATTCACTTGCCTGACTTGACTGCTGCGCGTTTAGCACAAGAACCACTCGTTTGAGCATCTGCATGTGGTGTATAAGCGCCATCGTGCTCGCATTGATGAGCGGACAAAGGCCTTGTACACGCGCTTCAACGAGTACGCCGAGCTCCTTTCGCATCTAAACGAGCAGGCTTTGTCGGTGACTCAAGCCAAACAAGCGGTATGCCGTTGGCCTCCAACCCTTGCTGGCCTGACTTTCCATGCTCACGCAGCCATCATTTGAATGCGAACAACCAAGATGCTGGACATGTACAAGACAATCTGGCAGGATTCGATGGAGAGCCTCGAGAAGCAGGAAGCGGCAAAAATCTCCCTACTAGCAGGTAAAGGGGGCCACAGCCGAGCCTCTACGTGGCATCATATCTAATCAAACCGCCATCCGACAGGCTGCAAACTTCAGGTCGCAAACGAGTCGGATATGCTGCGCGTGACTCTAGAAACGCTCGAGGGCCAGCTCACTGGTGCTTGGCACACGGACATCATCACCAATGCAGACAAGATCATTGGCATAATTGACAAGGTTTGCCCCGGCTCCATATTGCTTTCGTCGGACGCTCGACTGACAGTCGTCTACTCAACCAGCTGAACCCCAAGACAGTCGTTGACTTTTCGATACCCACTCAGTCGCCCGATTTTGAGAGCGACATGGTGCCGCCGTACGAGTCTGCCAAGTTCTGCATTACTGGCTTCAAGACCCATCAGCAGTCGCCTGCGCCACTCTACTCTAATGTCATGACCGCATCGGGGCTGTCATGGCGTCTCAAAGTCTACTGTTCAGGCAACGGCGTCTGTCGCCACGAGTGCATGTCTGTCTTTGTCGAGCTTGTGTCGGGCACACCCACAGTCTCCAAGTACCAGTACCGCGTTGAGCTGGTCCGTCTGCAGTCTTGCCGCGGTCAGCGCTTGAATGTTGGTACTGACGGCCGTGCTTGAGCAGATCAATCTACTGCCATCGGCTGTGGGCGGATCGCGTAAACGGAGCGTGTCTCGAGAGTTTACATCCGAGTTTGCTGTTGGCGAGTGCTGGGGATACAACCGGTTCTACAGCCTCGATTTGCTTGAGCAAGAGGGCTTCTATGACCCAGTCACCGACACGGTCGAGCTTGTTTACTATGTGCGTGCACCGACCTATGCACAGCGGTGTCGCGATCTGTCGTTGTAAGTGCGGGGTCGTCCTTGGTGTGACTGTTGTACAACGCGTCTAATGTGGCGGATGCACGCGCAGCTATATTTCGCAGATGCAAAAGAATAATGCCAAGAGTTCGCCAGGGGCTGATGAAGAAGCATCTGCTGTGCTGCCCGCACAGACATTGGCGACGGCCCCCGCGCCATCAGACGCAGTCAAGGCGTCAGACACTGGTCGCAGGCCAAGCATTGCGCCAGAAACCAGCGAAGATCAGTTGAACGAGTGCGACATTACAGACCTTGCCGATCACGCCCATCCTTCAACACCGTCTCTGCTTGCCCAACTGCACCAAGAGCGTTCTGCCACGGAGGAGCCGTGGTTTGCAGAGGCGTCATTTGTGGCACCATCTGCAGAGCCTCCCACGCCGCAAACCAACAGACACAATCCGGACGGCACTCAGGAGCAGCTCCGTGATGGCGATAACGACAGTGAATTTGACGGCTTGACAGTCGACCCAACCGATGCACTGCATATGCGGTCTGATTCTCTGAGCTTTGACTTCTCGCGCAGCCACACGCCGACTGCCACCAGCAGCAGCCAGCGGCATGCGGCTTGCACGGAGACTTCAGGGCTATCCGGCAATGTTCTCGACACTGGAGACCATAGCGGACAACAAGCATCAGGCAGTCGGCACGGCGACAGCGCATCGTCCATGCTGCTTTCGACGTCTGAACTGCTGCAGCCACGCGCGTCTGGATCGCGGTCGCATCCCGCGGAAGACTACCAGACAAGCCTCAACCAACTCAAGAGCGAAATGAGCGAGTTTGAGGTGCGCACAATACGCTCTGTTCATCAATGTTGCCTGAGATGATGCCCTGCCTGACGCGAGATGCAGACGTTTGTTGATGCCGTGACGCGCGAAGTCGAGCTCTTTGAGTCTATTGTACGCAAGAGCCCGACCCACGGCTCGCCATTGCCACGATCACAAGCACGTGGTCACGAACAGCCGTCGTCTCACGTCACGCCGGACCGGCCCATCCAAGCCGTGGACTATAGACGGTCCAGGCGGCTCGTGGGCGACACATCCGCATTGTTTGCGGACTCTGCCGCCCCATCTACCTCGTCATCGTCGTCGTCGGACTTGGCCGTGGCGACACAGTCTGCATCCGCTCCGCTCACATCGGCTCTCTTTCGGCCTGATCAAGCACCACACGCGGCTGGGTCTGTGGCCACGCCGTCCATGACCGCGTCACACCGGCACCGGCTTGGGCGACTGGGATCTCACAGCAGCGATAGCATCGATCCGCTGCTTGATGATGGCCGGTCGCACCACACTATCTCGGCGACTGCCGGCGATCGCTCTGTTTTGTTCAACACCTCTCGCTCTGTCAGCTACGCTCGTAGCACCGCGCATGACGCCGACCGGACCGTGGATACCAGCCGATCGTTCCGGTCGCTGGCCAGTACGGCGAGCCGAGCGACCGACGTTGGCGATGTATCCTCGGCGCGGGGATGGCGATCAGCAAATCGGCCATTGCCGTCGTCGTCGAGCAGCGTGATCGACACGATGGCGGTGACCGATCGCAGGCTCGCAGCTCTCTCCCACTCGATCCTTGGCGACTCTGTCAGCGGTGCAAGTGCGCGACGCCGGCCTGCCGATATCGCTGCTCTTGCGCCACGCACGCTTGCGCTGTTGCGCGAGCATGGTCATCATGGTCTTAACGACGACAACGACCATGACGGTGACGGTGACGGCCGGGTGGAGGATGTCGACGACGAAATGGACGATGATGAGCTGGTTGCCCATGCGCGAGACTATGTGCACCGCGACGCGTACCGGTTTGGTGGGCTTGGCACACGGCTGGGGACTACGCTCTCTGATGCAAACTCTGATGACGACGACGCCGATTCTGGCTCTGATGATCCCTCGAACGAGTCTGACGGCGAGGGCGGCAGTGACGACGATGAGAGTCAGGACGATGACGACGAGGATGATGTCGAGGACGACGATGACGATGACGATGAACACGCGGATGCAGGCCTCGCGGTGTTCCAGGACGAGGGCGATGAGCAGTGGATGGAGTCTGTCATGGCAGACAGCATGTTACGGATGCTGCGGCGATGGGGTGGCCGCAACGACGAGGCTGGCGACAGCAGCTACCTGGTGTGGGACGAGAGCAATGGCGGGCGGCGGCCATGGGGCTCCGGTCTGGCAGACACGATTGCCAGTGGCGTGGATGGGGATGGGCTGGACGACGAAGATCGCCGACGAGTGCACGATCTGCTGCGGCATGGCGAGCTGGGACGGCTGAGGGCTGAGTTGGATGCAGACGAGGACGAGGACGAGGATGGCAACTGCGACGGCAGCCAGGATGACGACTATGAAGACATGGACGGCGAGGACGACGGGCGTGATGCGTCTGCTGTTGCCAATGACACGACGCTTGTGGCTCATCGTGGCTCTGGCTCTGGCTCTGGCTCTGTATCTCGATCTGGCGTGGCGTACCCACCGAGTCGACGCCACTCGTGATTATGATCGCGGTGGCTTCTTGCCGCACCAACGACCAATGAATACACTCCAGCTCAGTGAAACATGCGGTTGCTTTGGCTGTATATTGGGGTGATAATGAATGGACTAGAGATGGAGACGTTGTGCGACTGAAGGACATGTAAAAGCGCAGAGTACAGGATGAGAATCACGGGACGGGTGGAGAGAGATGAGAGAGCAAGAGAGCGAGAGCAGGCAATGGTCCGCACTCAGTTCTTGGGCACCTCGCCGAAATCCTCGCCGCCTCGTCGTACTTTTCCTTCCAGATCCACTGCATCTGCACCACCGCGCACCCTGCTTCTCGGCCTTGCGGAACCAGTGGGCGGCCATCTTCTTGTTGGCCTTGATGCCGTCGCCGCGCAGATAGCACTCGGCAAGCTCGATCTGCGCATCGGGATCGCCCAGCTCCGCGGCCATGTTGAGGTAGTACACGGCCGTGACCTTGTTCTTGGGCAGGCCCCAGCCCTGCTTGAACGACATGGCGAGCTCGTAGATGGCGAGCATGAGCTCCGACAGCTGTGGCGCAGGTGGCGACGGCTCCTTGGATGCGCGTGCGAGCGTGTTGCGGTTGCCGTTGCTCCATGCGCCTTGGTGTTCGGGCTGCTGGTCGGCTGCTGGTCCGATCCGCCGTTGTTGGCGCCGTCAAAGGCAGCGGTGGACGGATAGCCGCCGTCGTTGGCGTTGTCGCGGTCGAGTGCACCGGCGTCTTCGCTGGCAATCGTCGTCAGGCTCTCGCCCCTGTCCACGGCGGTGTATGGCCGCTGCAGACTGGCGAACCGGACAGTGCTGGCAGGCCCGGCGTCGGCGCCGCCACCAGAGCCGGTCGACCAGGGCACGGCAGGGGCATCGCTGGCCACGCTGTAGCGCTTGAAACGCTGCTGAAGCAGCTGCGCCTGCTTGGACACCTCGCCCATGGCCTTTTGCGCAGCGACCTGGAGCAGCCGCACGGCCTCGGACTCGTTTTTGGGCAGGCCCCAGCCGTGGCGCATGGAGATGGCGTACAGGAACAGGCCGAGCGGGTTGCCCTGTGCGGCCGACAGCGAGAAGTAGTATGCGGCAATGTCGAGGTGGTTGCGCTCATGGTAGAAGATGGCAATGGACAGGGCGTCGCTTGTGTCGACGCCGGCGTCTTCGGGGATGGCCGGCGCAGTGCCTTGGGTGATGGCGTCGGGTGCCGGCAGCGGCTTGGGCAGGTCGTAGACGGTGAACGTCGCAGGCTTCTTGGTCGAGAAGAACCGCATGCTCGAGTCTGTGTTGGGCGGCGATGGTGAAAGTCGGGGGGTTGGAGCCCACAGCCACGAATGGCGCAGTGGCGTGACCACGTTCATTCGACAAGTGCAAGCCGGTGCACACACAAGCCTGTCTAGAAGACGCGGCGGCGGATGCGCAGGTACCAGTACGCAAGGCCCATGGCGGCACCGCCCAGATGGCCGGCCGTGTCGATGCGGCCGCTGGTGCCCGTCATGCTGCGGTACAGATCGTACGCCACAAAGCCGCCCACGGCCACCCACGCGGGCATGGGCACAAACAGCACCAGGATGGTCGACGTCGGGAACATGGCGGCAAACGTAAGCGTCATGCCCGACAAGCTTCCACTTGCGCCGAGCGAGTGCGTCGACGTAAAGGGCGGGATCGCTGGCGGCAGGCTGTATGCCCACAGATCAGAGTAGCGCTGCTTGATCGCCTGCACCTGGCGCTCGTACTCCTTGTATCGGAAGCTCTGTGCATACAGCGAGGCAGCCGAAGACGCTAGACCCGCCAGGATATACAGGACCAGAAAGTGGCGCACGCCAATGGCCTCAATGACCTATACACGGCAGAAACGCGGCCAGTGTCAGCTCGATGCCAAGCCATGGACGCAAGGCGACTGCAAAGGGCGGCTTACCGATCCAGCAAACGAGTGCAGCACAAACATGTTGAGACCAAGATCTGGCATGGTACCAATGCACACACGTCAGCAACTGCCCGGCAGGTCTTGAATGCACGTCTGCGACTCACGGAAAATCTCCTGGTGACTAAAGCTGCTGGTCAGCATGGTCCAGTAGCGGCCCTTGTTGATCACGCCGTCGTAGCTGGTTGTAAAGTTGTCGTACATCCACGTCAGGTAGGATCTGTCTCCCTTGGACCTGTTCATGCCCTGCGCATATGCCCACACCAGAAACACTGCAGGCCGACGATCGGTCAGCCCATCCGTCGCCCAGTCTGTCGATCCGTCTGCTCACAACGAATGCCAGACATGGACCCCCACCTGCGACGTTGATGCCAATGAGACCGTACACCACATGGTTGGGGTCGATGTTGTCCCAGAAGCGGCGGCCGTATCCTTGGCGCTCGACATATCGCAAGCTGTCACGGCGCATGCGATAGGACGAGAGTGCTCGGAGCTGGGCTGCAAGGCCAGATGCAGGTGCACTTGGCGATGGGGCTGGCGAGGCGGCCTTGAACAGACCAGTCAGCGCTGTGCGCTGCATGCGGATCCAGCGGGACAGCGGGCTGCTAGCCGAGGTGGGAATCGACGCAGGAGCCAACGCAGGAGCCGATGCAGCCGCCTTGAGCCGGTGCAGCGGATGTGCTGGCGATGTGGTGGTGGTTGGCAACGATGCAGTGGAGGCCATGCGGGCTTGTCGCAAGCTGGTGTGCATGTGCAGCTGCTGTGCGTAGTGGGACAGCGTTCCAGTCGGCAGGGCGGGAGATGCGCCAGCGGCTGTCCATGCAGCCAGCGTCGCAGAGAGCGGCCGGCACGACCGCATCAGCAAAGGTGTCCAAGCGGGCATTCCGTCGCGTTCTCGGTTCGAGGGAAACCCTGGAGTATCCCAAGTCGTGGCTCAAGACCATATGCCTGCTGGCTGCGATCCCCGGGGCGTTTACACGTACACAATCATGCTAGTGTGCCGCCAGTGGGTCTTGGTCGGCAAAGCGTCGTCTATCCAGTGTGATTGCCCATTCCTGACATCCTTTATTGTCTGCATGTATGCAGACAGCATCAACGACGTCTGCTTGATGGACTGCGGCTTCGACTTCTGCGTCTTGGCAGGCGATCACGGCTACGGCTGCGGCTACGGCTGCGGCTGCGGCTGCGGCTGTGGCTGTGACTCCTGCGTCGAGTGTTACGATCACGGTTGCGGTTGCGGTCGCGGTCGTATCTGTCTCTGGTAACATCACTGCGGCTGTCGGGCCTGCGATCGTCTCTGCGGCTGTCTGACCTGTGGTCGCTCCTTCTGTCGTCTCTGCGATCCACACGGTCCGTCCGGCGGTCATCAGAGCCAACAGCAGACTCTGGCGCGTCCTTTACACTCTCCGAGACAGCATCACTGGCCACGTCTGCTGCCGAGGCTGCTGCTGCCGGCGTCTTCTTCTTCTTCTTCTTGAGCCGCCCAAAGTCATCGTACTCGTCCTCGTCCTCGGCGTTGAACCGAGACTCCTTGTACTCGACCGTGCCACGCTCATTGAACCCGCCACCACGGCCGTCACGGTCGCCCTGCATGCCGGGCTTGGGTGTATTGCACTAGCCACGGGAGTGGTCTGAGCATCTGGGCCAGCGTCGAGCATGACCGTCGAGGCTCGAGAGAGTTGGCCTCACCTGGTTGCACGTTGCCCGCTTGGCCCAGTTGACGTTCTTGCAGGCCGGACACAGCCAGTCCTAGCGAGGATGTATTAAGCAGTGTGTGTGTATTGGATAGGATAGAGAGTGGGGTGCACACCTTGCTGGAAAACAGACCGCCGGACTTGGCGGCGGCTTCTGCCCCCAGCTCCTGCGCTCCTGACCGCCGCCGGTCTGACATGCCTTGTGGTGGTTGTGGTGAGAGACGCAAGCTCGAAATCACCAATCCGTTGATGGCTCCGAGTCAGAGTCTGATGCAGATGCAGATGCCGATGCAGATGTGGATGCGCCGGATGCCTTCTTGAGCGCTCGGGCTTTCTTGGCATCGCTCTTGATCTGGTCGGGCTTGCCCACGTTGATCTTGTCGTACGGACAGTGTCTGCAGGCGGCCGGCCGGCCAACAAGCCAGCCGTCGATGTGAGTCCACTGCATCGCAACGAACGAATGCACATGCGGATGAATGCAGCCAAGCCCCACCTGCAGATGTTGCCACAGCAGTAGCCCCGCTCTCTGTGCGAGACCTCGGTCATGACAAGGTATCCTGTCGCTGGATCTGGGCACCGTTCAAGCGTCAGTGGCGCAATCGTCTGCTTAGTCAGCAGTGGGACTCACCAATGTACGTCTTCTCATTGTTCTGTCATGGGAGGGTGGGCAAGTGCCAGAGTCAGACGGACAGGTGCATAGAGCCTGATGGCAGTGCCGTGTGCGCATGCACACATGTGTGCCTGCATGCACTTGCCTCTAGCGCAGCCTTGTGCACACTGAACCACGGCTCCTTCTTGATGTTGTCGGCAGTGCTGGTTGCTGAAGAGGTCATTTTAGGCCGGTGAGGCTGGCAGTTGAACGTCCGAGGGCTGTGGGGGATGCTAAGAGGTGCGACGGGAAGGCTGCTTGGGCAGAGGGAGGCTGGTGGAGTTGCTGCTCTGGCTGTTCGAGTGACTGATCCGAGAGCAATGCGCAACATGCAACTTTGGAGGCAACCGGGTTTATTCACAGCTCTTCTTGGCACCGTCCGAGGGCAGCGGTGGCGCGGCAAAGTTGCCGTTGTTCTCTTCGAGCTTCTTGAGCGAGATCTCGCCCGACCCACGCTTCAGCGGCTTGGGCTGCGACGGATCGGGCTTCCATCCAATCTGCACACACGGCCCAAGGCGATCAGCCAACCAACGCCAGGCGACAGAGGGATGAGACGCCGACACTTACCATGTAGATGACCTGGAACGTCGCAGGGATCGAGCCATCCTCGTTGCCATAGATGGCCTTGTATGTGGCAGCAGCAGCCATGAAGGTGTCCTTGGACACGGAGTGCTTCCTTGTCGCAATCGCATTGTTCTCGCCCATGGTCCGCAGATCCTCCATGAGCTCAAACATGGACGGGTAGTTGACTACAATCTCGTCGATATCGACTGTCGTGAGGTTGAAGCCCGCACGCGACAGCAGGTTGCCGACATCGCGCGTATCCGTCATGGGCGACACGTGGGGGGCCACGCCGCCCGTGCGCTCCATCTCAGCCAGCTGCATTGCCGTCCTGTGCGTGCATCACCGACAGTCGACAGCCGTCAGCCGTCAGCCACCAGCCACATCGTCCATCCTGCAGCATCCACCGGTGATCGTCCCACTGTCCTTACCGCAGCTCAAAGAGCGTGTCGCCGCCAAACATGGCACCGATGAATGCACCATCGGACTTTAGGCTGCGCCGCACCTGAATGAGCGACCCGGTGAGATCATTGACCCAGTGCAGGCTGAGGTTGCTCACGACTGCGTCAAACGTCTCTTCAGCAAACGGCAGGTGCTCCTCGTCGCCAACAACGCGCTCGGTCTCGACGGGGTACTGGATGTCCTTGTCGCGCGCGAGCATCTGCGGCGACATGTCCATCATGACAAGCTTCTTGACGAGCTCGGGCTCGGCAAACTTGATGATGTGGCCGCATCCCGAGCCGAGATCGAGCACGGTGTGGAAGCGGCGCTTGATGTCCTGTGGGCAGGTTGGATCGCCGATGTGTGAGCGCATGCCAGCCGACAAACGGGCACAGGCAGCAGACAAGCGGGCCGCTCAGAACGGAGCGAGAGGGGCAGAGGCAGGCGGACTTGCCAGGAATCGGTCCATGAGGCGGTCGGCAATCTCGTCCTTGAGGTAGTCGACCTGGCGGCTGTCTGGGGCCAGCGCAGCCCGGTCCCGCTGCCGTCGCTTGGCAGCGCGGTCAAAGATCCGCGGCACCTGCGACGCTGCTGCTGCTGCTGCTGCTGCTGTTGGTCCTGCTGCTTCAGGTGCTGCTGGTGGCGGAGAGGCCGCACTAGCGCCATGGCCCGTTGCGGCGGCCGACGGCGCACTCGCTGCATGCAGCGTGCGGGCCCAGCGTGCAGGTGCTGCGACTGCCGCCAGCGCATGGCGTCTGCACGAGCGCACGAGCGGTCCTGCGAACATGACGGCTTGAATTGCACTTGACCGCCAACAGCCAAACCCAACCAGCGATGATGTCGTCGTCGACCGCAGCCAGACCGTCGGACCAAGAGATTATTGCCCAGGTACGCACGGACAGGAACAAGCAACTGCGTTGCACCAGGCCCTGCCCCTGGCCACCTACACACGCACACGCACACTCACACATGCATCTGTCTGTTCGCCTGGCGGGCCGCAGTTCAACTCCATGAAGCAGGAGCTCAAGGCCATCGCCCAGAAGATTGGCGAGCTCGAGCTCGAGCGGGACGAGCACCAGCTGGTGGTCGACACCATGTCCCCGCTCGACGGCAGCCGCAAGTGCTTCCGTCTCGTGGGCGGCGTGCTTGTCGAGCGCACCGTCAAGGACGTCCTCCCTGCCGTCCAGCAGAACCAAGAGAATGTAACACACGCAAGCTGTCTTGGCTGTCCTGTTCTGGCCCCCCTCGGCTGACATGGCATCCGGCTTGCTTGCGGCCACTCCCTTGTACAGATCACGACGCTCATCAAGCAGCTGTCGCTGTCGTACAAGAAGAAGGAGGACGATGCCACAGAGTTCCAGAAAAAGTACAATATCAAGGTCAAGGCATAGGTGCTGTGCGTCCAATACCAGCAGCAGCAGCAGCAGCAGCAGCAACAGCAGCAGCAATCAACAAGCAACTGACGAGGATCTGTATGGAGGCGATGCGCGTGGAAGGTGGCGGTGGCCCGTGGACGGCTGGGCCGAATGAAACAGCAACAGCAGTTGGCACAGTGACAGACCCGTGGCAGGGTTCCAAGGAACACCGTCAACGCGCGGATAGCGTCTCAGCTGGTGCACAACGCGGCAGATCACATACCAGCGTGCCGCCGCCGCTTACAGCAACGAGCACGGAGCCAGAGCTCGACAGAAAACAGTTACTCTGCTGGGAAACACGGCTCAGTAGATTCATTCGACAACATGCAGTGATGGCAAAGGCAGACAGACAGACAAGAGGCAGACAAGACAATCAGACGTCCATGAGCGGGAAGGTTTTGCGGATCTCCAGCGCGCCATTGCGGCCCACCATGCCGAGCCCGTTGGAAAACTGCATCCACGTCGGCACGCTGTCAACGACGGCCTGGTAGGCAGAGCTGCCGACGTGCTGGTCCACGTAGCATGCAATCGTCAGCTGCGCGTCCTGGCGGTCCACGTCCAGGTCAAGCTGCGCAAGGAACGGGATGCGCACGCGGTGGTCAGAGAGTCCGAGGCCCTCGTACTCGCGGCGGTACACGATCATGGGCAGGCTGTAGTCCAGGCCTGGCGTGGGTTGGCGCGGCGTCTCGGCCGTGTTGTTGGGGCCGGTCCATTTGTTGGCTTGCCAGGGATCGATCCACATGCCGCGGATGGCCGTGTCGCGCGCGGTCTTGACAATCGCTCCATCGCCGTCGGCGTCAGGCTCGTTGGGAGTGCCGTCCAAGTCGGATGAATGCGACACCTTCTTGTTCGCGATAAGCGACAGACTGCAGATGCGCGAGTCGGGCGGACCAACAATCACACCCTCAATCTCAACGGACCGAGCCTTGTTGCGCACCTCCAGGTTGGCACCAATCAGATCGATTGGCTTGTACTGGGTCGCGTTGTACTTGGGCAGCGGCAGGTTGTCGATTGTGCAAGTACGCAGCTTGTCTCCATCGGTTGGCTCGACACAGACGACAGACGAGTTGGAGAGAACAGACTTGAACGACGGCGATGCCTTGAGCATGGCGATCCACGCCGCGGATGGGACAATGGGCAGCATAATCACGCTTGCGACAGATGAGAGGGCGGCAGTCGTGGCGTTGGTCACATCCCAGGTTTCCATGTACTGCTGCTTGTAGGGCCGGTCGGCCGTGAAGGTGGGCAGAACAATCGCAACGACCCAGAGAATGAAGAACAGGACCAGGAACAGTGCAGCCACAATGCGGCGATGGCAGAGCGAAATGACCGGCATCACGTTGATGAGAAGCAACGCCGAGAAACCGTCACGGCCAAGTCAATGATCACGCCAGGGAGCCCATCGCCAATGAGCGACGGCAGCCCATTGAGCAGCGACTGGAGCGTGTCCAGCGTCTCCATAAACGGCACAATCGTCGCGATGCCAAAGTTGACGAGCCAAAAGTACTGCTCGTAGTATGACAGGAGAGAGTTTTCGAGGCGGCTGGGGACGTGCTGATCGTCCGTGGAGCTGATGACATCAAAGCCGGAACGGTACCAGCGACGGAGAGACGACTCGATGCCCAGAGTGAGAGCACATGCAATGAACGAGTACAGCGGCCAAGTGAAGAGGAAAAAGAATGCCGAGATGCCGTGCAGAGTAAGGACGATGTTGACAAAGAGAAGCGTGAGCCAGAAGCCAAGGAGTCCAAAGGGCAGCCACGAGGCGAGCGATGGGCCGTCAGACTCGACCAGGCGGTGACGGGGCGAGCGCGGCCGGAGGGGCTGCGACGGCTGGGGAGCACGACGGGCCGTGATGCCGGCACCGGTAGTGCTTGGACGCGATGCGTGCACACTGCCGCCCGCATCCGGGACCGGCTGATCAACCTGGACAACATCCTCTTCCGCATGCTCGTCCTCGCTGCCATCACTCTCGTCGTCGTACTGGTCGAGCGGCGGCGGCGCAGAGGGCAGCTCGTGGTACATGGCAGGAGCCGCACGGTTGCGCAGCATCAGACGAACCGCAATAGGCGGCCAGATGATCTGGATGAGCGCAAACATGGAGATGATCAGAGGCACGGTGTACGCGAGCGTGAGCAACGGGTGCGCGTAGGTCGCTCCAGGACTAAAGTAGTGCTTGATGGACGAGACCGAGTAAGAGGCAAGAATGACCGACAGGAACACGAACCACACAAGAGCATAGGCTTCGAAAAAGGGCTTGATGCCGCGGAGCACCAGCCGCTTGTAGCCCAGGCGGTAGTACAGGCTCGTGAGTTTGATGCTTGCAATGACGATGGACGCGACAAGGATGGCAAGGAGCGACAAGAGGTATGCAGGGTACGACTTGAGAACACCGCGGAAGCCGTACACGTCGTAAAAGGCAAACGAAGGGACGGGCAGCACATTGGTCCGGCCCATGGGAAGTTGCTGAGAGGGCTCAAGGCTGCCGAGCGCAGATGGGCCGGCAGTGAGACCCAGCGCCGTTTTGAGCAGATCGTCGGCCATGTGCTGGGCGGCGATTGGCTTTGCGTGCTGCAGGTCGTCGCGTGCCGTGTGGTACAGATAGCGGTTTGTGTAGAATGCAATGTCGATGCCCTGGCGACGGCCCTCGACGGTGTATGGACGGTAGTCTGTTTCACTGCTCAGCAGAGCGGCGAGGCACACGATCGCGTGCTGTTAGAGGCGTGCACAGATGCCAAGGGGTGGTGAGCATCGAGAGCACGACGAACCTGCCGACGAATCGCATGAGGTTGTTGACCAAGATCGATGCGTGGGGATACGGCGCCTTGGCCATGTAGGCGGACGTGACCTCGAACGAGTTGGTGCGGAACAGCATGCTGCGTTCCGAGCCCGTGGTGCCTGTGCCCTCGAGGTTGATGAACGCCTTGACGTCCTTGAACCACGGGTGGCGGACAAAGGCCGTGGCGCCAAACAAGCCCATCTCCTCTGCGTTGTTAAAGTTGAAGATGACGTCGTACATGAGCGGCGAGTGGCAGTGGTGGTTGAGCAGGCTCTTGAGCACCGCGACCATGGATCCGATGGCGATACCGTCGTCGGTGACGCCGGGGCCAGACGGCACCGAGTCGAAGTGGGCCGACACGAGCAGCGCCTCGTGGCTGGGGGATCTGCCACGCACGCGGACCAGGATGTTGCTGGATTCGAACAGGTCGACGACGGCCGACTTGGAGTAGTTGGAGACGGTGCTCATGGTGTCCTGGTCGAGCACGACGAGCGACGACGGCGAAGCGTCGGGCGACTTGCACTGCGCGGCGCCAAACGCCGACTGGATGGTGCGGATCTGGCCGAGCAGCAGCCGGCGCACGCGCAGGTTCTCGTCGCTGTTGTAGGGGTGCGGGCGCTGGCAGATCTCCGAGACGACGTCCCAGGCCAGCTGGCCGGATGCACGGGCGCCCGAGGCGACGAGCGGGCTGGTGGGCGGCACGACGGACAGCGGGTAGCCCATGCTGGCGAGCATGCCGAAGCGCACGGCGGTGGCGATGCCGAACACGAGCACAAGCGTCGAGATGAGCACCAGGGTGCGCTTCTGGTCCAGCAGCCAGCGCTTGAACGTGATGGCGAGCCGGTCCGTGTTGAGCCAGGACGGGAGTAGGGGCGACGCCGCCGTGGCAGCGCCGGCAGACGCAGACGCAGAGGCGGCCAGCGGGCTGCTGCGCTGGTGGTGATTGTAGTGGCTGCTGCCGTTGGTGCCGTTGGTGCCGTGGTGCGGCTGGCGATGGCCGACGTCGGTTGGTGCGTCGGTGTCGCTGTCGCTCGCTGCGCCGGACGACGCTGCGGGCAGCGGTGCCCCGGGCTGGGCAGGCTGGGCGGGCAGGGCGGTTGGAGTGACGCCAAAGGCGCGGTGGCGGATGCCCGACGGGGTGCGCTGCTGGGGATGGAGGACGGCGGACGGGCCGGCGGCCGACGACGCAGGATCGGGGGCTGTGGGCTCGTGCTTGGCCATGTCGTGTGATGCAAAGGCTGGAGAGGGAGAAGAAAGGCATCTGGATCTGTGTTTATTTCGTCTGTGGTGGCACAGATGGTGCACAGTGGCTGCATTGCGATGCCATGCTGCTGCCACGCTGCTGCCAACTACAGGCGAGCCATTGCGCACCACTAGGCACGGATCAGGCCAGGGTCGACGCCAATGGCCTGGCACGTCTCGACAAACTTGGCCAGATCGGTGCGGCGGAGGTACCGCAGGATCTTTTCGCGCTTCGACACCCACGTCTGCAGCTGGCGCTTGGTCGACTTGTCCTTGGGGTTCTTGGCCAGGTGGCGCTTGATCGCGTCGATCCGCATAGAGAACACCGCGGCTGTGTGCAGCGTCACGGCAAGCAGCCAATGCGTGAGTTGTCAATCGCATGGCAGCACGGCGAGCGACAGCCAGACAGCTGGATAGCTGGACAGACAGACAGCTGGACAGACAGCTGGACAGCCAACGCACCTTGCACTTCGGGGCTGCCCGTGTCTCCAGGCATGCGCTGGAACATCTCGACCGAACGCGCAATGTTGAACTGGCGCAGCGACTTCTCGCTGCCGTTCTCGAGCGAGATGATGCGGCGCACCATCTCGGCCTGCTCTTCCAGACGCTCGGCCATGCCCTGTCCCTCGTTTGCAAGCGTCTCGGGTGCAATCGCAAGCGCCGCCTGCACCTCGGACGGCCGCACGCCAAAGCGGTAGAAGGGGCCAACCGCCGTCGCCGGCTCAACCAGGAGCGTGTCTGCACGGCCGGCTGGTTCCGACGCAGCGGCGGGTGCAGATGTGGCGACGGATGCAGAGGCAGAGGCAGACGCAGACGCAGAGGCAGCCGCAGTCTCAGAGGAAACAGGTGCGAGGCTGGCGGCAATCTGTGCCTTGACCGTCGACACCACCTGCTCGGGGAGCTTGGGAATGGCGTCCTCGGGCAGCTTGAGGAGCGTGGACGAGTCCGACTGCACGCCCTTGGCCACGGCCTTGACGGTGCGCGACCGAATGCTCGCAGACGCGAGCGCCGATGCGGCCTCGTTGGACTTTGCCTCGGCCGCCCGCGTGGCCGCCGCAGCCGCCAGCACGGCCGCCTTGGCGTCCTCGAACCCGGCCGTGCCCTTGATGGTGTCAAAGATCTTGCCGGGCACCATGTCCAGCGGGCGGATGTTGGAGCGGGTCGCCAGGAACGGCGCAATCTGCACAGGCTTGGGTGCCGGCAGCGGGTCCTGCGACGGCTTCGAGGGAGATCTCCGTTCGGTGTACGGCGACCGGCGCTTGTCACGGCCAATGATGGCGTACTTGTCGCCGAGGCGGGCCTTGAGCTGGGCAATCTTGCGCAGGTTGCGGGCATGTGCCTTGCGGGAGATGCGGGTCTGCAGCGCTGGGAAGCGGCCCTGTGCAGCTGCCGACGAGTGGAAGCCTGCTCCTGCTGCTGCTCCTGCTGCAAGATTCTTTGTGTTGGTGCATGCGGCCAGAAGGAACGAGCTGCCCGTCTTGCTGCTGAGCGGGCGGGCGGCAGACGCTAGAGAGCCGGCCGCTGCATGTCTGAGGGTCGATGCCGCTGGCATGGCGGCCGGTGTGGCAGCAGGCGCCGCGGCCGCACCGGCAGCTGTTGCCGCTGCAGCACCTAGTCCAAGCGACCACAGGCGGATCAGCATCGTTGACTGTTCACGAGTTGAAGACCAAATTTGGGCCCAAGTTTGAACCCATGCCCGACCGACCCAAGCGGCAGCAGGACAAGAAAAGCATCGTGCGGTTGCGTACAGCATACTGTTTCATTGAGAAATACGGGATCTGTAGTCCAAGGGCAACGAGGCAGACAACAGACGGTCGACTGCATCGAGAGTCTCGGGCTTGGCAGGCGTCTCGCCGACTTCAGCGTTGGGCACGTACTTGCGTTGGGTCACACAGGCGTGGCGGTCATCGAGCCATGCGCGGCCGTCCCATCCGTGCGTGGACGCAATGAACAGCCGGGCAAACTCGGACCCAAAGCGCAGGCATCCGTCCAGAATGCAGTCGACGTAGCTCTGCGGGATCGGGATGTGTCTGCACGGCTTGTGTGGCGAGCTGGACGCGGCCTGCTGCTGCTGGTGCTGCTGGGATGCCGTGGCGCCAACAGAAGCGTGGCGGGTATCGTGGGTGGGTTGGGTATTGTAGTCCGTCGTTGCGCCACCGGCCATGAGCCACCGTGACGCGCAAGGGAGCATGGATGTGTTGAGCGATGACGCCGGCTTTGGTGCACTGGCGAGAGGAGCAGCTGCCAGAGGCGCAGCGGCCGCAGGGCGGGAGGCCACCAGCGTCGAGCGTTGGGAAATCTCGTAGACCCATATGATGACGTTGGGTGCGAGACGCAGCAGCCGCTGCTTGACCCGCGGAGACAAGAACTGCACGTCATCCAGGTCAATGACACCGCGGGAATAGTTGCGTTCGCGATCGTCGAGTCTGGGCAGGTCGATGTGTGGCTCGGGCACCGGGATCAGCACGCCGTTGGTGATGGCAGCCGACCCGGCGACTCGCTCGACGGCAACGGCTGTGTACTGCCGTCTGGGGCAGGCATACGACCACGACCGCTGGAATCCGCGCACGGCAACTGGGATGCCGATGGTGTCCTTGGAGAAAGTGCGGCGCCGAGACGCTGGGTTGATGAGCGAGCCGTAGCCAAACAGAAGGTGCAGCGTGGGCGTGGATGGGTGCGATGGCAGCGACTGCGATTGCAGCTGGGCCGTGAGAGTGTCAATGGCAGCGGCATACACGTCGCTGTCGTCGCTGTCGTTGCTGTCGCTATCGTCGTTGTTGTCGTTGCCAGGACGGCCCAAAAGCATATCCTTGTTGAGAATGGCGGCAAGAAGGCTACTGGCATCGAACGAGGCTGGTGGGGTGGAGACACAATGGCTGCCGGCGACGAGCGCATGCAGGTCGTTTGGCAGCCGGTGCAGCAGGGGAGCAGCCGACATGGCTAGCGTCGATCGCACAGCCGGCGAAGTTGGGCTGTACAGCCGCGACGCACAGGGCGCTGGCGAAACGGGCGGAGAAGGCAATGGCGAGGCAGCCATGGGCGACGCCGACTCTGCTGTTGCTGTTGCGATGGGGCCGACGGGCACGCTGAGCACCATTCTTGAACGAAGCAGCTGCTGGGACATTAGGGGGGTCTGTGGAGGTGCTGTCTAGGAGGGGGGAAGCGGGCGGGGCTTGTAGCTGTTGAGAGTCTTGAGGGAAAGCCAGAGCAGGGCGGGCGGCACATAAGCTTGCAGGCCGGCGCAGGCGCAGGTGGCCGCATCGCGCATTCGGCGTACGTAGTCGCCAAGCCAACACGCAATTGTGCGTTATTGCCTTGCCAGATCACGCAATCACGCAATCACGTCATCGGCTAGAGCGCTCTTGCAGGCCATAGATTGCTGTATTGGGCACTGGCACGCACGCCACACACGGACAATGGCGGCTCCCGCTGATCGGAAGATGCCGCACCACGCGAGTCGCCATCCAAACACGTCGTCGCACCATTGCGCGCTCAGCCCTCAAAGACGCTGTCGTCAAAGACAAGCCCAGGCATCTGCTCACGCATCTGCTGGCGCATCACCTCGTCCATCGCAGCCTCGAACCCGCCGTGCCCGCCGAGTCGTCCATGCAGCAGCAGCGCTCGCACGTCCTGCACCGTGTTGGTCACCCAGAACCCGACGCTCGCAAGCACAAGCGTCGTCTGGAACATCCAGTACTGGACATGCAGTCTGTGCGTGATCCACGAGCTCACACGGCTCACGATCCCTTGCAGCGCAGAGTGCGCAGACGCAACCACGCCGAGTGCTGCTGGCTCGACGGGGGATGGCGTGTGGGACAGGCTGTGCGCCACAGGGGATTGGTGGGATGCGAGCGAAGGGCTGCTGCTGGTTTGACTGCTTGCGGCGGGACTGGAGGCTGCAGGAATGCCATGAATGTCTTGCCACAACCGCCAGTCGTCGCCCAGGCTGCGCGCTGCCCATTGCGCCATGCGATTGACGCGGTTGACTGGAGATCCCAGCGTGCGGTTATTCGCGCGGACACAACTGTGTGGATCGGCACCTTGTCAGCATCGTTCCGTCTCACCTCTGCACCCCCTATATGACAGATGCAGACACGGGCCCATGGCAAGACTCACTTGAGGTTGCGTCCGATAAAGATGAGCTCCTTGGGCAGCAGCTCCGTGTCATGCAGGAAATGCTTGAGCTGCTCCTTGGCGGCCCGTTGGGTCTCGAAGACATCCGTGGCGCTGACAGGCATCTGCGACGCGATGTGCGCCGACTGTCCCGGCTTCCACGGCCGCTGCAGAGTTGCCGATGCAAACATTTGCACATTGCGGATGCCCCAGCCCTCGGCAATGCGCTCCATCATGGGCATGTTGAGAGCAAAGAGAGATGTCCAGAACAGCGCATAGTCGTGCTTGAACTGCTCGGTGCATTCGACATAGAGACCGTGGTCAAGGAGCACCACTTGCTGCTGCCGACGCGGGCTTGAGCGAAGCGGCCACAGCCTCAAGGGCAATCCGACCCTTAGTGGCGTGCTTGCCGTGCTGCCAGGCTCGCTGGCTGCTGGCTTGGCCACTGCCGAGGGTGGGGCTGGCCCGCCGTCAGGTGTCGTCCACCGGACAAGGATGTTGCCGGGATGCGGGTCGCAGTGCACAAACCCTTTGCGGAAGATCTGGTCAGAGAACACGTCCACGACAGCCGACATGGCCGCCTCGGCCGACATGTTCTCTTTGCGCAGCGCGTCCAGGTCCGTGAGCCGGACGCCGTCGATCCACTCGCAGGTCATGACGCGCTTGGTGGTAAGATCCCAGTACACTTTGGGTACATACACCCTGGATGCCAGGTCGGGCGACTCGCTCACACCGCGGGCAGCACGCTCTGCGTTGCGAGCCTCGTTGACAAAGTCTGTCTCGAGCAGCAACTGGCTCTCGATATAGTCGGCGGTCCAGTACAGCGGCAGCTCAAAGATGACCTGGAAAGCGAGCAGCAGGATGCGGTGGCAGAGGAGGTCCCAGCCCATCTGCTGCGCAATCTGCGGCTTCTGGATCTTGACGGCCACGGTCGTGCCGTCCGCCAGCGTGGCCTTGTGCACCTGCGCAATCGACGCTGATGCCACAGGATACTCGCTAAAGGTTGCAAACACCTCGTCGGGAGGCCGCCCAAACTCGGCCGCCACGATCGCACGGACCGTTTCGGGCGACACGGCCGGCGCCGAGTCAAACAGCTCCTTGAACTGCGAGTGGTACTGCGGCGGGAGCACGGGCACCGAGGCGACCTGCTGGCCAAACTTGATGTACAGCCCGCCGTTGTGCTTGCAGAGCGACAGGATGCGGGCGGCGACACGGGAATGCAGGTCGTTGATCTGGTCGGCCTTGTCCCGGCTGAAGTTGAGTCGGAAATCGGCGGCGATGAGCACGCCGGTGGCCAGCGTGCGGACGCTGCGCTCGATGGACGAGTCGTAGAGGTAGTGGTCGGCTGCCCACAGCCCTGCTCCCAGAGCGGCTGCCAGGCCCGTCCGCCGCCACGTGAACCATTGTCGCCGCTTTGCTGCTCCACCAGCTGCCGCTGCCGCTGCTGCCCTGGCTGCCTGCATCGTCGTGTGGATCGCAGTAAAGTCGGAGAAACCCGGTAAGAAACCGGATCGAAGCCAACAAGCTTCCGCATCGGATCTGTTCATGGATCGCCCCGCACTTGCCACAGATGAACGGAGACAACCGCCAGCATCGTGCAAGAGCCTCGCCCAGCGTCTCTTCAAGATCAGTAATGTGCAATGGGCATTCATTATGCTTCTCAGGTCCGCTGTTTCTTGAGGCCCGGCTTGTCAAACGACTCTTGCATGCCGCCCTGCCGCTTGACAAACTTTCTGTTGACATCAGACTTTTTGGACCACGCCGCGTCAAACTGCAGGTCGCATATCCACCGAGTCCGTCAGTCCAGGGATCAACAACCCCCCACAACAAGCAAGTGCACATACCTGAGTGGTATCTTGGTCCTTGAGGTGTGTGTACTTGGTCTGTCCCGACCGACCAAACCGCTTGACCTGCATCACAGCCGGCAATGTCGACTTGTCGACGTGATCGCCAAGCGTCGGTGCGTCTGCATCTGTCGTCTTCACGGCCGTGCCCACGCGCTCATCGTCGAGGTAGAACGCGCCGCGATGGTAGTAGCGTTGGCCAAAGATGTGCTGTGACCGTTTTTCCTGCCGCTTGAGCCCAAGCGCTTCGTTCTCGGCCTCGATCTCGGCGTTGGTCATGTTGCGGCGGCGCTCAATGTCGCGCTGCTCGGCCTCGCGCTGCTCTCGCTCGGTGCGGTCGCGCTTGATGCGCTGTAACTCGCGTAGCTTCCACGCGGTGTACTCTTCAATCTCGTCCACATTGTCTGTGTCGTCCAGCTCAAACGTGTCCATTGCAGCCTGTGCTGTTCACGGCAAGGTGTTTAGAATGGCTGGCAGACGAGCGACGCGCTGGCGCAACCACAAACCTTCTGCCAGCTCCTGTTGTAACACTTGGTCCATCAGGAGCTGCGACTCCTTCTTTCGTTCCTCCAGCTGAGCCTGCCGCTGCTGCTCTGCCATTTCCTGCTCCTGCCGCATCCGCTCCTTTTCCAGCACCGTCTCGCGGTTCTTTCTGCAGGCCAAGCAGCCATTGCCGTCAGCCCGTGCAGATCCATGCAGACCGTCAAGCGTCCGACCTACTTTGTCACAAAGACGGGCTTGAAGAGGACGGGCATGGGGTAGTCATCCTCGCTCTCGCTCTCTTCATCCTCGCTTTCTTCTTCTTCTTCGTCGTCGCTCTCCTCTTCTTCTTCCTCATCCTGCTGGTGCAAGGGCGATCGTCATCAGCCAGACAGCCAGATCCGCCAGCAAGCAAGATGGCAGCCGCAACAACGCACCGGCTCTTGAGCTTGACGACGCCTCCGTGCGGCTGCTTGCCGAGACGCAGCCTCGTCATCGCTTGGCTCGGCCTCGGCGCCACGGTCCTCGTCCTCTTGCTCCTGCTCCTGCCGTTGCCTCAACGCACGCTCTCGCAGCATCTGTCGCCTGCGCAGCGCTCCCTCGTCGTCGTCGTCGTCGTCCTCTGCGGCCCCCTTGCCCTCCTCTTGGGCCTCTTGGTCCTCTGCATCCCTGCGCGTGTCTGGCTGGCGGCCACGACGCCGGCTGCCATCTTGGTGGCCATCCGGCCCATCTGCACCACCGCTCTGCTGTTGCTGCCGTTCAAGCAGCCGCTGCATCCGCTTGTCCTTTGCAGGCGGCAGCGGAACCACAGACACAGCAGCAGACGCAGCAGCAGCCACGCCGGCATCCCTTGCGTGTGCAGCCCTCGCCGCCGCCGCCGGCCGGCTCGACCGCTGCCGCAGCACCAGGTCGTTGTCGTTGTCGTTGTCGTCGTGGCCGTCCGACTCACCTGTGACCGCAGCAACGGGCTGCTCGAGCGACGGCTGCTCGTGCGGCGCCTCTGCGTCGTCGTCCGAGTCCGAGAGCTGCGCCGTGTCTGCAGCAGGCGCCTTGCCTGGCCAGTAGCGCACGGGCCGTGCTGGCCGGCCGGCGGGCTTTGCACTCGTTGCAGCGCCAGGCCTCCGCGTGGACATTTGCGCGCAAACCACCACCCGCGTCGTGTTACTGAAAACCTGCACGTTTTTTTTTTCGAGAGCGCGCTCGCGGCAGCAATCAGCGGGCGGCCAAGGTTTCCCGCCCAGTCGACAACCACGCCGAACCGCCCGTGACTTGGACCCGCATGGCTGCCACAACGACTCCCCAGGCGCAGGTGGCCGACCTGCTCGCCAAGCTCAACACGTGCGACACGTCGCAGGAGTGCATGCTCATCGCCCGCGACCTCGGCGGCCTCGTCAAGACCAATCTGCTGCTGCTCGAGTCGGCCGGCATCGTCGCCGTGCTCGTCGCCTCGGCCACGAACAAAAAGTCTGGTCTGGAGCGGGAGGGCGGCCTGCTCGGCATCGCCGGCATCGCCCGCACCGTCGGCCGTGCCGCCGAGCCGTACATGCTGCCGCTGCTGCCCATGGTGCTCGACGCCGCCGCCGACAAGGGCGCCCCCGTGCGCGAGGCTGCCGCCATGGCCGCCGACTGCATCCTGGCGCTGCTCGAGCCCGTCAGCCTGCCGCTCGTGCTGCCCATTCTGTTTGACGCCATGACCCGCAAGTGGCAGACCAAGGTCGCCGCCATTGAGCAGCTGGTGGCCTTTTGCGACCGTGCGCCCGTGCAGACCGGCGCCGCCCTGCCCGCCATCATCCCCGCCGTCACCGAGTGCATGCACGAAACCAAGGCCGAGGTGCGTCTGCTGCTGCGTCGTCTGTTGCGTCTGTTGCCTTCTGCCATTCATGTGTGCACATCCACGCCATGGCGTATGGCCGAACGGCCGAACGGGCATCTGCCACGATCGCTGTCATGTCTTGTCTTGGCTGGCGCCGTCTTGGCTGGCGCCGTCTTGGCTGGCGCTGGCTTGTGCGCGCCGTGGATGTACTCGCATGTGCTCGCATTCATCACCATCGCTTGCCTTGCTTATCCGTCCGCATCTAACCCCGCCCCGCCCCGCCCCCATTGTCCTGCAATCTGGCCACGTTGCCGCCACGTGCACATCCACAGGTCAGCAGAGCCGCAATCGCCGGCATGGTCAAGCTGTGCGGTGTCGTGGGAAACCCCGACATCGAGCCCCACATCCAGCTGCTCGTCGACTGCATGGCCCATCCAGACCACGTCGCCGCCGCCGTGCAGAAGCTGTCGGCCACCACCTTTGTCGCAGAGGTCACCGGCCCGGCCCTCGCCATCATGGTCCCGCTCCTGTTCCGTGCCCTCGCCGACAGATCCGCCGCCGTCCTGCGCTCCACCGTCGTGATCGCCAACAACCTGTTCAAGCTCGTCCGTGTGCCGCGCGAGGCTGGCCAGTTCATGCCCCAGCTGCTGCCCGGCCTCGAGCGCATCATCGAGACGGCCGCCTTCCCCGAGATCCGCGCGCTTGCAACCGCTGCCCGCAACACGCTCGTCAAGGCCGCTGGCGGCGAAAAGAGACGCGACTCGGCGGCTGCCGCCTCGGCTGCCGTCACCCCCGCTGCCGTCGGTCTCCAGATCCGTGCCTTCACGTCGGACCTCGGCCTGTTCCTTCCCTCGCTCTGCGACGCCTCCATCGAGCACGTTGCCTTTATTGCCTCGGAGCTCGTCCGCACAGAATCCTACGATGAGGCCAACTGGGTCTCGCTCCTGTCGCCGTACCTGACGTCGTTCATCTTCCCTTCGGACCTCAACAAGCTCCTCACCCGTCTGTTCAAGCACTACAACGACGCGTACATTGCGTCCCAGCGTGCAGAGGAAGAACAAGACGACGATGAGGGCGAGGAGCTCTGCAACTGCGAGTTCTCACTTGCATACGGAGGCATGATGCTCCTCAACAACACGCGTCTGCGTCTCAAGCGTGGCCAGCGCTACGGCCTCTGCGGTCACAACGGTGCCGGCAAGTCCACGCTCATGCGCGCCATCTCGCTGGGCAAGCTCGAGGGCTTCCCGTCGCAGGACGATCTCCGCAGTGTCTTTGTCGAGCACTCGCTCCAGGGCGAGGAGGCCGACCTCTCCGTCCTCGACTTTATCGCGTCCGACAAGCGTCTTGCCAACGTCAAGCGCACAGAGATCGCCAAGGTGCTCCACTCGGTCGGCTTCAACGACGAGCGCCAGGAGCAGCCTGTCGGCACCCTGTCGGGTGGTTGGAAGATGAAGCTCGAGCTGGCCCGTGCCATGCTCATGAAGGCCGACATTCTCCTGCTCGACGAACCCACCAACCACTTGGACGTCCAGAACGTCGCGTGGCTCGAAAACTACCTTGTCAGCCAGACGCAGATCACCTGCATCATCGTGTCGCACGACTCGACGTTCCTCGACAATGTGTGCACGCAGATCATCCACTACGAGAACAAGAAGCTCGTGTACTACAAGGGCAACCTCTCCAAGTTTGTGGAAAAGTACCCGGCCGGCAAGTCGTACTACACGCTCAGTGCGTCCACGGTCAAGTTCAGCTTCCCGCCTCCCTCGATCCTGCTCGGCATCCGCAGTAATACCAAGGCCATCATGAAGATGACCGACGGCACGTTCACGTACCCCGGCGCACCAAAGCCATCGCTCATGAACGCATCAGTGCAGCTATCGCTGTCGTCCCGCGTGGGTATCATTGGCCCCAACGGTGCCGGCAAGTCGACGCTCATCAAGGTCCTCACGGGCGAGGCCGTGCCGCAGCAAGGCACCGTGTGGAAGCACCCCAACCTGCGTGTCGGCTATGTCGCGCAGCACGCGTTCCACCATCTCGAGCAGCACCTCGAGCTGACGCCCAACCAGTACATCCAGTGGCGCTACCAGGGCGGCCAGGACCGCGAGATTCTCGAAAAGGCGACGCGCAAGCTTACGGACGAGGACGCGCGCCAGATGGAAGTGCTCATTCCGTACAATGGCGAGAAGCGCCGCATCGAGTACCTCCTCGGTCGCCAGAAGCTCAAAAAGTCGTTCCAGTACGAGATCAAGTGGGTCGGGTTCGCGCACAAGCACAATGCGTGGCTTCCGCGCGAGAAGCTCCTTGAACTGGGCTTCAACAAGCTTGTGCAGGCGTTTGACGACCAGGAGGCGTCGCGCGAGGGCCAGGGCTACCGCGAGCTTGTGCCGTCTGTGATCCGCTCGCACATTGAAGAGGTTGGCCTGGACGGCGATATTGCCGACAACAACCCGATCTCGGGCCTGTCGGGCGGCCAAAAGGTCAAGGTGGTGCTCGCGGCCGCCATGTGGAACAACCCGCACATGCTCGTTCTCGACGAGCCGACCAACTACCTCGACCGCGACTCGCTCGGCGGTCTTGCGGTGGCCATCCGCGACTGGGGCGGTGCGGTCGTCATGATCTCGCACAACAAGGAGTTTGTCGAGGCGCTGTGTCCCGAGATCTGGTCGGTCGAGGCGGGCATTGTCACGCACCGCGGCAAGTCGGCCGTCGTGGACGACCATTTCGAGGACTCTGCCGAAAAGATTGCCAAGAGCCTGAGCAAGAGCGCTGGACGCAAGAAGATGACCCGCAACGACCTCAAGATGCGCGAGCTGAGACGGCGTGCGAGACACTTGAAGTGGCTGCAGGAGGGCGGTACCAAGGAGCCGGACACGGAGTCGGACTAGTGGCTTGAACGGGTTGGGTCGTCGGTTCGTCGGTTCTATTTTTCGTTTTCTATTCATTAAACTTGCATCTGTCATCTCATCATCGAGTCTTGTTGCCAGTGTCTGCCGTGTTCGAGAACGACAAGAAGCCATCACACTGGCGCGTCGCTCACTGCAACCACAACACTGTCCAACACCGTCTTGCATAAAAGCACGTCTATGTATTCGAAGAGATAGAATATCTTAAAATCAGAGCATGGCGGCCGCAATGGCAACAAGGACAGCAGCGGCCGAAACCGACGCCGACTGGAAGGCACCCGAGAGAATGGACTCGTCCTCGCCGTAGGCTGGCTTGTCGGCAGGCTTGGCAGCAGGGGTGGCCGCAGGGGTACCGTACGGGCCATAGACAGGCTTGTCGGCAGGCGTGGCAGCAGGCGTCTCGGTAGGGTTGCCGTACGGGTTGTAGACGGCGGCAGGGACGGTCGTCGTGGCAGCGACAACAATGGAGACGACAGCCGACGTGGAACGCGCAACAACGGTCACGACAGCAGTGGTGGAGGATCCAGCAACAGGCGCGACGGTCGTGGTGGATCCAGCAACAGGCGCGACGGTCGTGGTGGATCCAGCAACAGGTGCGACAGTGGTAGTGGATCCAGCAACGGGAGCAACGGTGGTAGTGGTCGATCCGACGACGGGAGCAACGTGGTAGTGGTCGATCCGACGACGGGAGCAACGGTAGTGGTAGTCGATCCAGCAACGGGTGCAACAGTCGTGGTCGATCCAGCAACGGGAGCAACGGTAGTGGTGGAGGATCCGGCAACAGGCGCGACGGTAGTGGTGGAGGATCCGGCAACAGGCGCGACGGTGGTAGTGGTCGATCCGACGACGGGAGCGACGGTGGTAGTGGCGTCAATCACAACGGGAGCAACGGTGGTAGTGGTCGATCCGACGACGGGAGCGACGGTGGTAGTGGCGTCAATCACAACGGGAGCGACGGTGGTAGTGACGTCGATCACAACAGGCGCGACGGTCGTGGTGGGAGCAACAACGGGCTCGACAGTGGTAGTGGCGTCGATCACAACAGGCGCGACAGTGGTCGTGGCTCCAACGACGGGAGCGACGGTGGTAGTGGCGTCGATCACAACAGGCGCGACAGTGGTCGTGGCTCCAACAACGGGCTCGACAGTGGTAGTAGCGTCGATCACAACAGGCGCGACAGTGGTCGTGGCTCCAACGACGGGAGCGACAGTGGTAGTGGCGTCGATCACAACAGGCGCGACGGTCGTGGTGGGGAGCAACGACCGGGGAGCGACAGTGGTAGTGGCGTCGATCACAACAGGCGCGACGGTCGTGGTGGGAGCAACAACGGGAGCGACAGTGGTAGTGGCGTCGATCACAACAGGCGCGACAGTGGTCGTGGCTCCAACAACGGGCTCGACAGTGGTAGTAGCGTCGATCACAACAGGCGCGACAGTGGTCGTGGTGGGAGCAACAACGGGAGCGACAGTGGTAGTGGCGTCGATCACAACAGGCGCGACGGTCGTGGTGGGAGCAACAACGGGAGCGACAGTGGTAGTGGCGTCGATCACAACAGGCGCGACAGTGGTCGTGGCTCCAACGACGGGAGCGACAGTGGTAGTGGCGTCGATCACAACAGGCGCGACAGTGGTCGTGGCTCCAACAACGGGCTCGACAGTGGTAGTGGCGTCGATCACAACAGGCGCGACAGTGGTCGTGGCTCCAACGACGGGAGCGACAGTGGTAGTGGCGTCGATCACAACAGGCGCCGACGGTCGTGGTGGGAGCAACAACGGGAGCGACAGTGGTAGTGGCGTCGATCACAAGCAAGGCGGCGACAGTGGTCGTGGCTTCGATCCAAACCGACGGGGAGCCAGCGACAGTGGTAGTTGGCGTCGATCACAACAGGCGCGGACGGTCGTGGTGGGAGCAACGACGGGAGCGACAGTGGTAGTGGCGTCGATCACAAAGGCGCGACGGTCGTGGTGGGAGCAACAACGGGACGACAGTGGTAGTGG